>ML816395.1:50694-66932 GCA_009831015.1 Picea engelmannii | reverse complement strand
TTGACCAATGCATAAAATAGTCCATTTCCTATGTTGGTCAACACACTTTTTGGCCCAAAAAGTACGTTGGCCCTCAAAAATTCTGTAGGGTTCCCAAACAAAAAATTCATCCCCTAATCTAGAAAAGTACTCTGATAGTATTGACGAGTAAATATAGACCACCAACCTGAACCTCACAACATTAGTTTTCATTGATCAGATATACCATAGTGATCTCAACAAGATTTAGGGCCTTCTCCTCCTCTCCATATTCAACCTCCATCACTAGTGAGAATGAACCATAAAATTGGAGGGAAAACTCATTTAATGGAAAAATCCCATGTCATTTATGTCTAGCTAGCCCCATTGGAATTACTAGAAAGAATACCCCCCTTGTGTTATTTCCTCCTAGTTATCCCCATTAGCATGGATAGAAGGACTTGCCACTTGGGTTCACTCCTCCTATCTATCCCCATTGTAATTTCTATGAGGTTTCCCCCCTTTCATATTCCCCCTTCCTGGCCAGCCCCACTGGCCTATCTAAAAAATAATCCCTCTCTTTCTAGTGGCTTCCTCCACTTGGATCCCACTTGGCCACTATGTTTTTAAAAACATCGGTGAGTAAATTTGTATTGATCATACACTCGTCCCCCCCTAACATCATCCATATGTTTCCCTTGTTCAGAGCATCTACAATGAGTTATCCCTCCATCAGTTGCACCCATCCCATGTTTTCCAACTATCCATATGGAGTTGTCCCACTGATACATTTGACCAGAATTATGCCTAGTCAACCACCATCCTTATGGATGTATTTAGTTGATGCGAGATTAGCCCTGCATTTATGATCCGAATAAGGGAATCCTTGAGTCCACTTCTCTTTGCCTTCCATCCATTCCTTACTGTTAGTTCCCATCAATCACATCATGTTTTTCACTTTGTGCTAGTCCCTTGGTACTTCCTTCTCCTTGGTTATAGCGGGATTCCCTCTATTGAATTAAACACTTGTATTCTAGAGGGTTGGCCTAGAGGATTGTTACCTTTGATCCCTCCTTATCCTTGGTGCCTTGGTTTTGTTTTATGTTCTTGAATTCATCTCCTTTTTACACATTTGAGACTCATACACTTGATAGTTCAATGGTCCAGTTCTTGATGCCATCATCCTTGACATGTGTGAGATGTAGCAGACTTCAGGAGGGGGTTTCCCTATAGGTATCCCCCCACACGTGCTGGTTTTCAGTAGCTTCTTCCAAATTTATAGCTTCACAGGTTGTTCTTTGGATATTGGGCCTCCAGATACTCTTTCAACACTAAGCCTCAGTGGACTTTACCCTATCGAATTCAACACATCTATTATAGGGGATGTTTTTTGGTACCTTCATACATGTCCCCCAACGAAAGGGTGACCTTGGACCATGATGAGAGAGTTGTCATTTCTCTTATAATTGGTTGGATCTCATGTCCTCACATTATTGAGATTTGTACATGTATATATGATTCAACCTCAGATGCAGTTCCTCAGATTTTCTTGGCTCCATACTGTTGTTATTCGAGCCCCATGATGAATTTTCCTTTAGTATACTCATGACAAAATTGTGGAGCCTCATTCCTGTTCAACATGGCTTCTCAATTTTTTTCCACCCCCTTCCTTCAATATGAGGGGGAATCAATTCTTATGTAGTCAATTCAACTAGAGTTGGGATGTATTTCAGATTTTCCCTTCTAGATATTGTATATGAGACTAATATGATCATGTTGATATAGTCTAGCCATATTTACCAACATCATGTTGTATTTGAGACTCTTTTGTAGTCTCCCTATTTTATTTCATGAGTATTCTCGACGAGTAAGGGTATGCCTACCTCGTCCCATTGAGATCATATTACTCCCCACTTGGTGACCCTTTGTTGACAAGTGGTTTTACGTGGCCTCTTCACCAATTGGGCCTTCTTTTGTTTACCCATGGTATCACTTCTCCTCTTTGGCTGATAGATATCCTAATGAGATAAAATTGTAATGTATTTTTCTCATGTTATTTGCTCCTAACCTCACACATTAGGGGGTATCTGTTATCACCATTTATTCGCACAACTATCCCAAAAGGCTAAGCCTTACCGATTTACACAATCATAGCCTATGTATCCCTTGTCATGCATACTCTCACACCATTATTCCCTTGCATAACTTAGGAAAACCCCTTTTTCCTAAGTTATTTCCAAAATTTCCACCATTATTCCCTAGCATAACTTAGGAAAACCCATTTTTCCTAAGTTATTTCACTTAGTTAACCCATAATCCACTTTTATACATTCCCCCCTCTTTATTTTATTCAAATTAAAGGGAAAATTCAAATTAGTGGTTAAAATAGATTTGATCAAATACAATATTTTATTATTTTGACCATATTAGGGATAACCACTATTTTCCCTATAAAATAAAGAGAGCCATACCATTTTCCATAATGATTTTCCTTGAGAGTACTGAGATGCTGTCGAAATTTCCACTCACGTTTTAGCTTCATCTCACCATTGTTACTTTCAGCCAAGAGGAGAATCTAAACAATGCTACCATACATCTGCGAAACAAAGATGAACCCCCCCACAAAGAGACCACCAGGAGGAATTTTTTATTCACATGTTTATCCACAGGTGTTTCTTGTATTATTCTTTCCATTATTGGGTATAAATATTGATCACATTCCTTGGATATTTCTACTATATTTTGCAATTGGTATGTATTTTATTTTATTTTTGTTACTGTAGATCTAGATCTGAAGGAATGTGTTTCCTCTGATTAAATTAATTTTCTTTTACCCACTTTTGTTTGTGATCTAGAACAACCATCAGAGATGTATATCTTCTCACCCTTGCTACATATTTTCTACAACAATGGGGCTGGGTCGACTAGTCACATAGGTTTGATTCTAGGTTCACATGTGAGTTCAATATAAAATATGTTAAAAAAAAAGGATAAAAGAGAGGGGGTTGGTTGTGAGCCTCCCCCCCCTCCGTCCCTACTCCACCTTATCCTCATTAAAGCATGCAAAAAGGAGGGGGCGGGGTGTGAGGGGGGGTCGAATGGTCATGCCGTACTCCTCCATCCATAATGTATTATAAAATAAGAAGGGGGGTCATGGACCATTCCCACCCCCTCCATGTCATCATTTATTTTAATAAACAAAACCCTTTATACATTAAACCCTTTATTCATTTATTTGGTCCACTATATCGACAGTTGGTCATTCATTGGGTGTCAAAACATATCGAGTGTCAATGGTTGATTAAGTGTCAATGGACGAATGTATGTGTTTTATAAAGGAGGTTCTAATACATGTAAACCAAAGGAGAGGGGAGGGGCGTGTGGGTTGTGCTCCCCCTCCACCCCATATCCACTGTATCACTAATTTGATTCGAGGGGGACATGTGGGCTTTGGGGCCCCTCCCCTCTACATCACCTAAACCCACTATACACCAAATTAAACCCCTCTTTAATTATGTTAAAAAAAATGCCTTTTATTTTATTTGTTTTTTCTCATTAATATCTAAATTTAAAATATTATTTTTAAATTTTAAAAAGTTTTCAAAAACTATTTTTTTTTAGCGTGACTTCGTGTATGCGCATGAATAAAAAAAAATGTTGCTAACCGACGTTTACCGTCGTCAAAGGGGATTTGGGTGCTACTCAACATGAATTCAAAAGTCTATATCTTCTTCATACAGTGTCCGATTGGAGCGCCATTTTTTGCGATGTGGAGAGCATAGGGATAGGTTTCCACGAGAGGGATTAACACGTCATTCAACCCTTTCAGTGATTTCACGATTAACGAGGTTGGCTTGGCAGGAAATCCTTGGCGATGGTTCTGGTGCTTCTGGGCCTCGAATTTTGATTCCGTCACTTCTGTTGGAATTGTAATCCCATAAAACAAGAGATTACCCTACTTCGGGGATGAAAAATACAATTTTAACAGTACCTAAAATTTGCGAGCAAATGCATTTTTTAATGAAATTTTGGGTCTCGTTCTCGCTATTGCTTCTCTCTAATTTTGTTCCATCAGTTCCTTTGGAACCTTTGTTATATATGCTCTTAATCCACCCATTGAGGATGAGGTCATCTATCAATTGTTGAGAGATATAATCCCGTGAATACAACCAATTGACATTTGGAGTAGCATTATTTATGAGCTGGGAAGACCAATTCTTCTCTGAGATGCAATTCAAAGCCAACATAAGTCTTGTAGATGTTGCAATTGACCCACCTAATAACAAACAACACTTTCATGATCAAGTTTAATCATAAAATTAAAAGTCACAAAATATGTATGTTGATATGGTATGCGTAATGAAAGCTGTTAGAGACATAAACAAAATCAATCATGACTGAAACATAACATAGATTAAGAATGGTAGGAAATCAATCGAGTTATCCAATCATGCATGTAATGCTTAATCATTGGAAACCAAAAGAAATTGATTAATGGGTGTAGTGAAAAGGATCTAAGTTGGAGGAACTTGGGAGAGGCTTCGAGATGAAAGTATCTTACTGACATGGTGTATGTCGGTGATAAAAGGAAGATAATTCCAATACACCCGTTGTCGGTGAGGGGTGGACATATTCCTGGCAGTGTATTAATGAAAGAAGAGGAAACACACGCTGACAAGTAGTGTATCAACAAAGATAAATGAAACTCGTTAATACACCGTGCATCAACGAAGATAGGGGAATCTTTGTCGTGTATCAACGGTCATAGGAGGATGGAATGTCGACGTATCAACGTTCAAAATGTGATCAAACTCCACTGTATCGACACTATAAATAAGATGGCTTATGCTATATCAACATTGACAAGTTGATTGGCCTCCACTATATTCAAAGGGAAAAAATAATATCCAAAATCTTCTAAGTGTTTAGAGGCTTCAAATGCATTGGCGGGAAAAATGAGATGTTGTCTATATAAGATGTATTGATGGGGAAAAGGGGATGCTCACCGATACATAATGTATCAGTGGGNATTCAAAGGGAAAAAATAATATCCAAAATCTTCTAAGTGTTTAGAGGCTTCAAATGCATTGGCGGGAAAAATGAGATGTTGTCTATATAAGATGTATTGATGGGGAAAAGGGGATGCTCACCGATACATAATGTATCAGTGGGAGAAAGAGGATGCTCACCAATACATAGTGTATTGATGAGAGAAAGAGGATGCTCATTGATACATAGTGTATCAACGAGCCAAAGTGATCTTCAAAGTTGATGGAAATGATAAATTTTGGAGAGTAATAAGAGATTCTTGGGATTTATCATTTTCATGAGAGAGTATAGAAGGTTTTCCAATAGTAAAATTTTAATAGGGGGCCAATTTCTTCTCTTAGAGTAATGGTGAATAGAAAAAATTAGAGAAGGTGTTGTGCTGACACAATAGATTATTACACGCTTATACAAGTTGTGAATTGGAAGAGGTCAACCATATGGAAACAACATTGGCTAACTTGGAGGGAAATTGGACATGGGGAAGAATATACAATTGCATGGTAGAGATATGCATTCATTCTAAAAGATAGTAATTTTATAATAAGAGAGGATTGTGATTAGTTGGTCTGGTCAATGAATCCAACTCGGACCTATGTAACCATGATAGGTTATAAAACTCTTGTTGAGGAAGGGAGGGAAGAGCATCATATTTGGTGGTGGAAAATCATCTGGAAATTAGAGAGCCCACCAAAAAACAAGATCTCTATGTGGTTGATCTTAAACAACAAGGCTCCCACTTGGATGTTCTAAAGAAGATTTTGTTGGACCTAGTTGGTGTAGCTTATGTCAATAAGCATAAGAAACAAGTGTACATATATTCATGACATGTCCTTATACAAATGAGGTTTGGAAAGAAGTAGAAAGGATGATTGACTAAAAAATGTCTAGGAAGGTGAAGACATAGAAGAGACTTTTAGGATATGGTGTACTAACAAGGATACAAAAAAAATTAGAGCTCTTCCCTTAAACATGTCTTGGGGAGTGTTGTTGGCTACGAATCTGAAGCTGTTTGAGGAAAAAATAAATTTACCTCTAAAATGTGTTTTCTAGGCTCCAAACATTTTAAATTCTTACCCATAGGTTCAAGAAAAACAAATTACACATAATATCAAGGAAGAGGTAATAAACAAGAACATCCCATAGACATACTTTGATGGTGCCTCTCAGGGGACCCCTCCCAAGGGTGGAGCAAGAGGAATATTATATATCTCCTCTAATCATAGAATTTCATTCAAAGATAGAATTGGTTGGGAAACAAATAACTAATGTGATTTGATGGCTCTCAAATTAGTTTTGAGGCTAGCCCAATAGTTTGGAGTAACTCAAATTCAAAGTTTTGGTGACTCACTTCTTGTAATACAATGGATGCGCAAGGAAATAGTCTTGAGGAATTCCACCTTACAACCTTTGTTTGATGATGTACGATCACTACTTAGACCTTTCCCATGCATCTCTTTGTCACACATATACAAAGACATGAACATGATAGTGGTTGGACTATCAAAAATTGGTTTAGGAATGGCTCTTGGAAACTAGATTGTCTTAGAATTTCAATATGAACCCTTTTCTAAATACATACATGAACATTGGGTTTAGATCTTTATATATATATTCTAGTGAACATACACGAGAAAATAGAACTTGAATGCTATGAGTTTCTTTGTTTTTTTTTAATGAAATGATAGAAATGTAAATCCTATGCTTAAGGAGGCATGTGAGATGAACATATATGTCATTGACTATAAAAACAATTTTGAATACTTCATTTTAGTTTATTATGTATTTTGTTTATTTTAATCAAATTACCTTTTTTTTTCCTAGAAAAATATAATTATTTAATTTTTTTTTGTTATTATTAAATATGATCAACTTTATCAAATTTGAAATTAAAAAGATACTTTACTACATAATTAACTTACTTCTTTAAAATAGAGGACAACCATTTCATATAGTTTTATTTTTTTTTAAAGTTGAAATTAACAAATCATCACATCAAAAGTATCTAAAAACCAACTTAGATCCATTTTAAATATAGATTTATCATGGGTTGAGAGACATCAAATCCCTTAAGGTGCAATTTTTTTTAAAGCACAAAACTTGAGGAAAGATTTGCAGCTCAAGGGAAAGCTCCTATAAGTGGAATACGATTTTTTTCCTTTTAGTGTAATAAGAAATTGTTTACTTTCAATTTCTTTATATATGTGTGTACAAAATATTTTTTAAATTTATTTAGGCATATGCATATAAATATGATATTAAATTTTTTACTTTCAGTTACTCTCTCTCTATATGAAGTTAATATACAATTATTTTACCGAATGTGGATATTGAAATATTTTTATATTTTTTAAATGCCACATGTCAACTGCATGTTGAGCATAGAAATAATTACACATTCTCTCTCTCTCTCTCTCTCTCTCTCTCTCTCAGCAGAGAGTCATCATACTTCTATGTTATGTACATAAGAAACGATGCAATTGAACCATTTTTTCCTTCACACTCCTCCATAAGTTTTTCTAGCTCAGAGTCATACGACCATTCACCATGTCCAAGTTTGCTCGAGGAGGAATCAACCTCTTCCTTAGCTCTTTTCCACTAAGGTTGATACGTCTCCTTCAAATCTTCTTGGTCAAAAAATGGTCTCTTCTCTTGTTCAATGAACTGCTCCATCGTCCTCATCTATTTGACTTCCTCTGATCTTCACTGCCACTCATCAAATTTCAAACAAAAAATCAGCCAAGTTGTCCATTGTCTTAGCTAGATCTCCAAATATCTCTTCAACATCGACAAGCCTTCGTTCCACTAACGTGATCTTCCATTATTTCTATGCATTAGACTATCCAACCATCACCCCACATAACCCAAGTTTGTCTCCACAAGGTTGCTTTCTATGGCTATCCACAACAACCATCTGTAAGGAAGACATATGTGTTCCTCCTTATGGTAGGAATCAGACATGGAGTTTGTCATGAGAAAATGTCCAAACCGTTCATGTGAGGAATAGGTGTTTCCTTTTTCTTCCTCATGAAATCTTGTCCCAACACAACTTCAAAATCTTCCATAGGAACAACGATGAAAATCATCTTTCTGCACCAATCACCAAGCTTTGACAAGATGTCCTTGGCCACACCAACGACCCTCTCTACACCTACGTTGACTATCTTGAAGTTTGTATACATTGTTCAAGTTGCAACCAAAGTCTCTACACCATGTCTTCACTCAATAAATTATGAGTTKCCCCACTGTCCACCATAGATGTTGCTGGCTTCCYATTGATTTCGACCTGGACATATTAAAGCTTCATCTCATCTTGCTCTTGGATCTCCATGGATTCACCTTCCGTGACAATGTTCAATACCTACAAGACTCCAACAKATGGGTTCTCTGCMTTTTCCAAATCATTCAACTTATGTTTCAAGGGACAATTCTTTGCGTAATACTCCTTGGCACAAATCCAACACGAAATTGGATTCTTCTCTTTCGTTGCGTTTGTTTGCTTGGCATTGTCTTCACTTCCCTTGGACATATTRATATTTCCTTTGTCCTTCCTCTTCCCCTTCCCTTGMTATTGATTCTCACCTTGGKTGTCCTCATTATTCCTAGGAACTGTCTTGGGTTCTCCCYGAAATTCCAGCAGTTTGTCCATTGCGGTGGTTGTTGCTGCAAGAGTCTGCACATTTTGTTGTCGCAACTCACTCTGTGCCTATGGTTGTAGACCATTCATGAAGTGGAAAAGTATATATTCTTTTGACATGTATTTGATCTCCACGATGATCCACATGAACTCCTTGATGTAGGCTTGGATTTTACCAGTGTGCTTGAGAGCCAACAACTGATTCCTTGTAATCCATGCTTGGAAACTATGCTTTCAAGGCAACCTTCATCTCTACCCAATTTTTGATCTTCTCAACTATTCTCCTAGTTGCTAAGTCTTCCACTCAGTTACTCCACCATATCTCAGTGGTTCCTGTCAAGAACATCTTTGCAACGTTCACCTTGGCTTCGTTTGAACTTTAGTTCAACTGCTCCAAGTACTGCTCATTGTCCCAATAGAAGTTTCCAAGTAACTTAGCATTGCGAGTTCCATCATATGGTTCAAGTTCCTTTATCTTGATCCTCATCGGCATGACAACAAAGCTCTGTCCATTAGCCAAAGCTTGTTTCAACCTATGTGATGGTGGCATCTTGGTCCTTCAACCTCTGTGTGACTAAAGAAAGTGTGTCCTCTGCTACCTTGAGTCTATCCTGAATGTTGTTGGTCAAGGTGCTAGTCATCACATCTGCAGTTGTCTGACACTCCCGAACAAATTCATTAAACCCATGCTTCATCTTGATCATCTTAGCCTCCCTTTGGTCAACCTTCTCACCATGCTGGAACATTGCGTCCATCATCTACTTGACAGTCCTCTCCAATACAACAAGTCAGTCCTTCATTTTTCCGGTCCTGGGCTCCCTCTCTGTGTCACTTCCATTTGCGTGTGACCGAGCCAGCTAAGGCACCCAAGAGTTTGTCTCAATACTTCTTCAAAATTCTACGATCAACTATGCAATTACTTCTACAATTGAGTCTGCGACAGTCCTACGTTCATCTTCCTTTCCCGAGTACTTGGTTCACCCTTAGAACCATGCGATTGGCTTACTAAAAGGGCGCGCCTAGGTTTGTTCACAAGTCAAAACTTTGTTCGTAAATTGACCCTTCACTTATGTCACAAACCACCAAGTCTGTGCTTAGGTTCTCTCTAAGACGGGCCAATCCAGCTCATTGAACCCTGACCAGCCTGTGCCCAAACTGTTTCTAAAAAAGTGCACCCCACCCCAATTGTTCTGACTACAGTAGTGTAGAAGAGCTCTGATACCACCTATCGTTAAAATAATGGTGAAGAGCTCTCCAATCCTTCATCAAAACCTACAATGAATAAGCTCTGATACCACCTGTCGCGACCCCACAAGACACCACCAAGATGCTTGTTCAGATCTTGTTATCGTTCACCTCTTGAGAGCATGAAAAACCATGACGATTCTTACTTGGTTTCTTGGAACACCAAGAATACTATGCCTCTTCACCTAGAGCATACCTGTACTCCATTCTAGGCTACTAGTGAGTCACACTCCTACTCTAGTGCAACTCTTGTATACTTAGACAATTGTTAACAATTTAACACTTAGTCATATATAAACATACATCCATGAACATGTGAAACCAAGAGGACAACTGTGAAACAAACAAAAGACAAACACAAAAATAGTATGGGTGACACAAACCATGCCAAACAACTAGCTAAGTCTTTGTTATTGCGAAATAGTTACAATATGAGCAATACCAACTTGGATTACAAATACGACAGAGTCATGCGACTTGCCTCATATAACCAAGACACTCATAAACATATACATCACACTAAGTCTCTCTGTCACAACCGTCTCCACAACCTCTTGCGGTGCACCTTAGACATGCCACAACCACAGACTTGTTGTCCCTTTGTTACCGCAGACTTTCACCAAGATAACATGGATTTCGGTTCTACCTCACACATGCCTCCAACAGACCCACATTTCCAGACTTCCCCAAAACCTTCCAGAGTGTCTCACTCTTGGTTACTTGACTTCCATCTTGAAAATTCTACCTTAGTTTGTTTCCTCAGACTTGTTCTCCAAATCTCTTACCAATATTCCATTCCTTTGGTTGTGCACCCTTTCTCTTATATGAACTCCAAGGGTCACTTGTGTGAAACATCATGTCTTTTGGGTATGTTATGCCCATTCACAAACCCACACTCAACCGAATCGTCGCATCCCTATGTGGACCCGATGCACCCATACAAGCCCACACGCCCATTAACTATCATGTCTCTTGGACCTGCATGCCCTATCCTTAGGTGTGTGTCCCTTGCCTTGTGCATTCTCTCATGTCCATCGTCATGACTCCTCCTGGGTTTGCAGATGGGGTCATCCAATCTCTCTGGTGTGCCCATGTTGTCGAGGGAATACAAGTCGAATCCTTGGGCATGATCCCTTGTTGTCTCATCCTTGCCCAAATGCAACCCAAGTTTGCATCAATCATTCTAAGGAAAGTAAGGTGTGTTCCCCCTTGGTGCCGCATGTCACCATCGTGCACCCAAGGTGCCCCTGCCCACACCCAAACCTCTTTGTTTTCCCAACCAATCGCTTCTTCTTTGTACTCTTCATCTGTTTCGTCACCGAATCTACCCAAGGATCACACACTCGGTGGGTGTCATGAGAGACCTTACAAAAAAATATTATAATATAATAATGATTAACAAATAAAAGTTTGTTAATAAAATATATTTCATGATAATAATAAATTATTAATAATAAATTTAATAATTCCTAAAAATATGAAAAATATAAAGATGGATGGAGGAAACACTAGTACATATTGTAAAAATTTCAACATTCTATTTGCGGCGTTATCGACAAAACTGGCCATAATGTCGAAAAATAGAGGAAATTTTATTTTTTTTTTTCCATATTGCCTGATAATGTCGCTATTGCCACGTTGACGTCTCTCTTTCCAAGTTGTCGTCTCTCTTTCCATGTTTGTGACATAGTCGCCTCTCTTGCCATGTTTGTGAAGATAGTTGTCGTAGTTGCGACGTTGTGGAAACTAGGTTTTCCCCCTCCAACGGTCACCTAGTATTTTGACCAAGTCAACTTTGATTTGGTCATTGATCGTCGGAATTGCGACGTTATAAAATCTATAAATATGTTGCATTTTATGGATGTTGTGAAAAGTTTTCTATAATAACGACACTTCAAAAAGGGTTTGCGGGTCTTCTTGGCTAGAGTACAACTATTAAAAGACATTGTACTAGGGCTCTTCTAGTTTCGTTTTTATTTTCTGATCAGTCGAATTTTAAAGGAAACAACTATTAAAAGAAATTGTACTAGGGATATAGTACATGATGGGCAACAATGACCTGTGAATGGGGTCAATGTTGAAATGTTTTCAAAATGACATCATACATCCTTGAGTCCTGAAACCCTCCCATACCGTCAAGGCATGTGTCTAGTCTAACCATGTCAAATTTCGATGCATACAGGCACATATTGAAGAAATTTCAACGTTGGCCCCATTCACTAGTGCTCACTATGCGGGGTCGGTGCATGACATTTGTGGTGGTTTAATTGGAAGTTCCATGACATTTCAAGAGAGTTCCAACAAAGATTCTACGGATGGAAACAACGACATTTGACAAATATGAGACGCCCCACTATGAACGTTGTTACAAACATGGACAATCTCAAAGATTATGTGGCCGAGACATTAAACATCCTTGAGTCTTGAAACCCTCTCATACCGTCAAGGCATGTGTCTAGTCTAACCATGTCAAATTTCGATGCATACAAGCACATATTGAAGAAATTTCAACGTTGGCCCCATTCATTGCTCACTATGCGGGATCGGTGCATGACATTTTTGGTGGTTGAATTGGAAGTTCCATGACATTTCAAGAGAGTTCCAACAAAGATTCTACAGATGGAAACAACGACATTTGACAAATATGAGACGCCCCATTATGAATGTTGTTGCAAACATGGACGATCTCAAAGATTATGTGGTCGGGACATCAAACATCCTTGAGTCTTGAAACCCTCCCATACCGTCAAGGCATGTGTCTAGTCTAACCATGTCAAATTTCGATGCATACAGGCACATATTGAAGAAATTTCAACATTGGCCCCATTCACTGCTCACTATGCGGGGTCGGTGCATGACATTTTTGGTGGTTGAATTGGAAGTTCCATGACATTTCAAGAGATTTCCAACAAAGATTCTATAGATGGAAACAACAACATTTGACAATGAGACGCCCATTATTAACGTTGTTGCAAAAATGGATGATCTGAAAGATTATGTGGTTGGGACATCAGACATCCTTGAGTCTTGAAACCATCCCATACCATCAAGGTATGTGTCTACTCTAACCATGTCTAATTTCAACGCATACATGCATAGTTTGAAGAAATTTCAACGTTGGCCCCATTCACTGCTCACTATGCAGGGTCGGTGCAAGATGACATTGGTGGGTGAATTGAAGCTTATGTGACATCAACTCGACTTGGTAATTCAATAATCAAACCCTCCTTAATTATTATGCGGTGAAATCAAACATCCTTAAGTATATAAAACCTCCCATACCTTAACCCCATGCCTTTAGAAAAATTAGAAAAAAAACATAGTTCATTAAGTGGATCTAGAATTTTAGAACTTTAGCTACATTGAGTTTTTTCAAAAAGGAATTAGAAAATCGCTTAATTAACTACTTTGAATGTATATATTCACCATTTTTTTGTTATAAAGGTATCATTATAAACTCTCTTGTATCATTGAGCCATAATACATTTGTTGAATGAAGGGGAGGATCAAAGAAATTATAGTGAATAATTGATTTGGAAGGAAACAATTCTCCTCTGGGCATTGAGCAAAAGATTGAATCTAACATGTTCTACTTGGATTGGTTTAGTATGATAGATCTTTGAACTCATTGTTTCATAGTTTGAAACCTTCCACCTATTATTCACATTATTTAAATATATCATATTTTAATTTTTCATCATTGTATTTTTTGAATCTACCATTTTCTTTGATGATGAATGAACCACTTACTCCAAAAATATTAATTTAAATATTTAACACAATTAAAACCAAGCAACCATACAACATATTCAGCTACAAAAACCTTCATTCCTATAAAATTTAATTACATTCAATGCATGCTTACCCTCATTTATTGATAGCTCCTTCCTAATGGCAACAAGAACATGGATCTCTTATCCCAATACCCATACCATGGTAAATGTACAAGGATGTGTATGTTGATAGATGATGGGAATTTGAGTCTCTCATCCAAATATCCATCCCTTGGAAGTATACAAGGATGTGGATGCTACCACATAATAGGCTCAATGCTTATAGGAGTACATAAGAGTCCACATTACTTGATCCATTGTCTCATTAATATTTTATTAGTCAAAGTGCAAGTATTTTATTATTGAAAGTTGGAATTTTTCCCATCCTTCAAGTTTTTCTTCGTATAATTCACAAAGTGACATGGATTCACTATTTTATTTGTTTCCAAAAAAAAGTATTCATTGAAAATAAGAATGTGAAATAACTTTTGAATATTTTGATAAACTCATTGACAAATGACAACATTAGATTTGACAGTGTAGTTTGTCCAGAGTTGACATTGACTCAAATAAATAGTAAAGATAATGTAACCATGTGATCTACACACATGTGAAGATAAAGTAACCATGTGATCTACATACAGAGTTGTAGCTGCTACAACTTTGCCCACAAGCCTTGGGAAGAGTTACCTTTCTATGTGCCTAAATGACCACTAGATAAGAGGATTGTGCCTCTCTAATGAGTGTGACACATCAAGATGCCTCAAACTCATTAGAGAGGCACAATACTCTTATATTGTGGTCATTTAGTCACATAGAAATGCAACTCTTCCCACATGGATGTGGGAAGAGTTGTAGCAACTACAACTCTGCCCATAGGCCTGTGGGCAGAGTTTCCTTTCTATGTGCCTAAATAACCACAATATAAGAGGATTGTGCCTCTCGAATGAGTGTGAGGAAAAGCCCCTGTGCAGTGGAAAGATGAAGGTGAAGCCATGAAGAAGCATGTTGAGGTGATTAACATCAACACTCCACCTAACAATCATACCTTCAAAAGATTGATTAGACAACTCAGGGAGGCTAGGAAGGAGGTTGCTCGTTTAAAGACATAATGTTTATCTGAAAGAATTAAGATGAAGGAGCTTATGAATATGTACAACACCACCCTTGATTTGGCAAGATTTGCAGCAAGAAGAGCCCTTCCTCTCCATAAGAAACTCAATAAAATCTATAGGCAAAACATAGGATTTTAGTCTCAGAATAGAAAACTCAAGGCATAACTACAACACTTCAAGGATGAAGTGGCTCAGAGTATTTTGAATGTACTGGTTGAAGATGCCATTGAAAGAGAGGAACCAATAGTGAAGAAAAACACACCTACAATCAAGAAGACCACCCCTGCAAAAGAAAAACATGTTGCTATGTTATAAGGAAGCTCTCCTTCCACAATGAGGAGTGCTAGGTTGATGAAATGATTGGGAAGATATAAACTCCATTTTTTTAGAATGGTCTCTTTTTGCAAGAGTAAGTGATCAAGGATGTTTAATTTTTTGCCACCTATACAGGCATATATATGCTTCTAACCTATCAGCTTAAGGTTATTGCTTAGTCTCATCACATAGAAGAGCACAAACATTCCATAGTGCCATGGCACTACAGAATCGTCTATATAGCATGGCCTACCATTTTGATACCTAAAGTGTTGTGAAATCTCCTAGCCAAAGTACACAGGAATACTACCAAATCTCCTAAGCTGTGTAACGATGGCGCTACCGAATTCACAGGGATACATTACAGTGGCGCTACTAAATTCATTTTGATGAGGGGCACTACCAATTCTGAATGAACCAGTTCAGTGACGACGTTACCGAATTGCACACAGAGATACACAAGCTCGACCCTACCAATTCTGCAGGCCTATTTTGGATCTGCGCTAGGAAATGTGCAGAGTATTTTGCAAGGGTGCTACAAAAAATTGCTACTGAATGACACTACCAACTGGTACCTGGGATCAAGGGGTTAGAGTTTATAATTTTTATGGGTGTTTGATGATGTGGAGAAAATCTAAGACCATAGGTGGTAGTATAATGACAACATACAACCTCAACCATCCAGGGTTTAAAAAACTAAGATTGTTCTTGAGTTGAAATGGAGGGTCCAAGGGGCGACTAAAATCCCTATTCTAATCCAAAACCAAGGCCCTTATTTTAAAATCATTTACTTCTCATATTCACTAGAGAAGAGAGATGCAAAAAAACCTCTCTCAAATAATCTAACCTCAGGCATGATGTTCCTTATGTTTTTTATCTACTCGATAAATTCATTAGTAGAGGGCCAATGGCCATTGAACTAAAAAACCAATGCTTTTATTTTACAGACAATCCACCATATCTCTTATTAGGGGTGATTGAATATTTATCATAGGTGTTAGCATGGCCTTTTTTACTATAACCACCTAAGAGTGGCCACCCTTAAATATAGATGATCTAGTCACTATTGAGAGCCATAGAATCTTCAAAGGGATCTAGGTGATGTAGACCTGAACAACATCCTTGAACGTAGGATAAATTAATGATAGG
>ML816395.1:35134-48566 GCA_009831015.1 Picea engelmannii | reverse complement strand
ATATTAACTAAACATTAAAATATAGCAGAGAGTGTTCATGAAAACTGCATGCCTTTAAACATTAAAATATAGCAGAGACTGTCCATGAAAACTACAACATTCTTAATCTTAGACATCATATTTAAAAAATTATACATGTATATGCATATTAACTAAACATTAAAATTTAGCAGAGACTGTTCATGAAATTTTGTAGCGATAAAATTTTGGCCACAGGGATGGCCACCCGCGGCCCAGCCTTTAAACATTAAAATATAGCAGAGACTGTCCATGAAAACTACAACATTGACAGGAGATGGTCTTTCCACACAGTCTAGTCGAATTAAAGCCACAGTGGTGGTTTTTGAGACGGTTTTTGACACTATTTTGGGGCGACTGCGACTTTGGAGAATTTGGCCGCGGGTGGCCAGCCCTGTGACCAAGCCGTGGGTATGCCCACGGCTTGGCCACAGGGCTGGCCACCCGTGGCCCCCGCACAGTCCAAAAATACAAAAATTTACATTTAAAACATATATTTTAAAACATAGCAGAGAGTGTTCATGAAAATTGCATGCCTTTAAACATTAAAATCTAGCAGAGACTGTCCATGAAATTTTGTAGCGACAAAATTTTGGCTGCGGGTGGCCAGCCCTGTGACCAAGCCGTGGGCACACCCACGGCTTGGCCACAGGGCTGGCCACCCGCGACCCAACCTTTAAACATTAAAATATAGCAGAGACTGTCCATGAAAACTAAAACATTGACAAGAGAAGGTTTTTCCACACAGTCTAGTCGAATTAAAGCCACAACAACGGTTTTTGAGACGGTTTTTGACACTATTTTGGGGCGACTGCGACTCTGGAGAATTTGGCCGCGGGTGGCCAGCCTTGTGACCAAGCCGTGGGTATGCCCATGGCTTGGCCACAGGGCTGGCCACCCGCGGCCCCCTCATAGTCCAAAAATACAAAGATTTACATTTAAAACATATATTTTAAAACCTATATGACATTAAAAGTATAGAAACTTACCTGTTGTTTGCCGCGTCCACGCTTGCAAACGCAACGACGACCCCTGTGCTCACAACCTCTCGACGACCCCTGCACTCACGACCTCCCGACGACCTCAGGTGCGCGACCTCCTCACACACGAGCTCACGACAACAACAACAAACGACAACAAATTTTCTAAAACATTTCAATATCGATGTGTGGTTAATATATAAACAATCTTTCGGCCGAAAGATAGTTCGACCGAACAAATTTTCGCCCGAACTATCTTTCGGCCGAAAAATAGTTCGATCGAACAATTGTTCAGCCGAAAAAGGATTGCCGGAAAGAAAATATCCGACCGACCAAATTTGTACATGCAAATTGAGGGGGCGGTTATTGCACCGTTCGATTTGACGTTTATTTTTTCGGCCGAAAAATAGTTCGGCTGAAAATAATATCTTTCGGCCGAAAAAGATTATTAGTTCGGCCGAAAAAATGTTTTTCGGAATTTTGGAGACCTGATTGTCACGAAAGTGTAACCCACCTTCGTGATTTCACCCATGATGAAATTAAATGAACTACATTCTTAACCCAACTTATGAAAAACTCAACAATGATATGTTGTGGGATATTTTGTCAACATTAGTATCTGAAACGGAGTTTCTATGTCACATGTCTGACTTCAAAATAATATTCAATGGGATTTATTTTTCATGGAAAATGTAGTCATCTGCATCTTATTATTTAGTTGCTGCCTATTGTTCCATAAAAAGGTTTTCATTTAGTCAATCCTACTGTGCCATGTTGTGGAAGATTTTGTTAATATTATTTTCACTTTGAACTGAATCAAACATTAACTTGAAATTATATATGTGCGTTTTTATGATTGTTAATATGTTAGCACATGTTCTTAACCCTTTCAGTCATACACTTTACTTAACATAGACATTGTTGTTGATTGTTGTATTACCTAATCAACTCCAGTTTCTTTACCCTTTGAAAATTTCATGTACATAATTATCCTTGGTTATGTGTTTGAGTATGATACAATCCCTGTCTAAATGTTCATGTTTTATTTGCTATACATTTATTTGTTGTTATTTGATGCTTCAAAAAACAGCTTCTTGATTTTTTGATTGGATGTCGGGTGGCAGGAAGGCATCATTACTAGGATAAGTGAGGAGGATGAAAATGGAGTGACAACAATCTTTCCAGGTGTGTTTGCATTACTTGCTAAGTGTAAGAGCATATGGTTTGTTTAATTTTCTATTATAGAAATTTTGAAAATCTGCCCAATCTGAAATGTCCACCTCACGTCAATAAGGTCATTGATTTTTCATGTAGAAATTTGGTGCTTGGGGCTGATTTGAAGTATTAAAAAATGCCTCTGCATATATCTCAAATCTGCCCATTGTTAGTCTAGGCAAGTTCAAGCAGATAAACACCACAAAATATTTCAACGCCAGATCAAATATCCAGACCCAGAAATTGCATTCATTAACAAAGAAATATATCAGCACATTTCAGAAGTTTCATCGAAGGCATGCCAAATCACTTAACATTTTAGCGCTGCTGTGCCAATCAATCATCATATCAAAACAACCGTGAAACTTGCTCAAAACACATGAAACCAGATCTGAAAATCAGGACAACAATGGTACAACTCCTTATTATCACAATATGAAGATAAACTATGATACCTCAGCTTTCGCATGTTAGTGTAATTGTTAATAATGGTCATTCTTTAGTAGTTAGCATTTACTTTATGTAAATAAATAGTACATTAAGTACTTTAGAGTTAATAATAAATAAACTGGTAGAGATTATGTAATGTCTTTTTCCTCTTCACTTGTATAAATGTAAGAAGACATATTATGATTTAGGATGAATACAATCTTGATGGTTCTCTTCTTATGTGTACGGTGTTCTTTCTATTCAATCTCTATATACACTGTTATGGTATTAAGGCAGGGTGAGAAGAAACTAAGGCTAAAAGTGAGTGAAGGCCTAGGGACTTACTGTGCAATGATGGTTGGAGGCACTGTTTTACAGTGGAGAGTGAATGGGTAACCTTACGAAGGAGTCATGGTTTTCTTTGCTGTATGGATCTATTGTTTTTTAATTCACCGTAAAAAGGAGTTGTCGTAGCACTATATGAAGGAACTGCCATTTTTTAATTCACTGTACGGATTTAACAACGCTATACAAAGTCAAACCTGCATGTTTTTTATGCCACCTTATGATTTCTTATAGCTGTTGTGATACTCGTACGAATTGATAGCTGTCATACTAGTTTACAGTGCCGTACGAATTTTCTCTAATTCAGCTTTATACGATTGACTTTTTAAGAAGTCATATTTTATTTTGCTGTACAATCACATTTTTTTCAAAAAAGCAACATTTTTTTTTTATTGGCCCAATACAGATGATCTCCAGTGGATTGTACATTGAATTATTTTGAAGTTCTTGTATAGTTGGTGTAACATCATGGCCACTTTGTGCAATATTACGATTGACAGTAATCACAAGTCTAATGGACAAAATTTTAATACATTGAACAATGAATGCTTGCAATGTTTGAGTACAGGTGTTTGGACATAATGGTATTGAGAAAATAAATCCAGAGTGAATTTGATGTAGATGCCCAAGCAAGGTGTGATGTGAAGAGTAGAGAGGCTATGATGCTCATTACACTTTTTGTCACAGAGTAGTTTCAAGGAGGAGCCAGAGTGAGGAGTAGTTTCACAGAGGAGCCAGAGTGAGGAGTAGTTTCAAGTCCATTAACTTTGCATAATTATTTGTACCCTGACCCATGCCCGCTCTAAACTTTAGAGAATGTGACTCCTTCATAAAGATACTACCACCAGCACAACAACTTTGTGTTGGATCCCCTTGAGAGGAGGTTTCATTGAAGTAAGCCCATGGCTTTGACTTGTCCACATACTCCACAACTATCTGTCAAACAAGTTTTTCCAACTTTTGCTCTCTGAAACTATTGAGAATACTCAGACCCTGGGATGCACATTGGGTTAGTGGAATGAATTTGTCCTAAAAAATACATGCATTCCTTGTGAGCCAAATAGCCCAAGCCAGAATCAAAGGCAATATTTTAACCTTGTTTACATTTGAATTCTCACACCAAAGCTTCAGACCTTCATCAATAATGTTTCCCTTCAAGCCATTTTAATCCCAATTAAGGCCTCCACTTCCAGAGCTACAATGAGTAGGAACAAATCATAATGAGATCAACGGTTCTCTCCTCATTCACTTTACACAAGGGACATCTTCTAGGGCCATGTTTATTCCTCTTCTGTAGGCTATCCCATGTTAGAGATTTATATTATTAAGCACCAGACATATAAAATGATGAGCTTTTGAAGGGAATTTGAACTTTCACACTAGTTTCCACCACCATGCTGGTTCCTCCAAGACTTCCCTAAATCAAAAAGCTTTATAACTAGTCTTTGGAGTACACTCCCCAGTGGGATTTTTTGACCAATGATGCTATCTTCCTTCTCACTTATACTGACATGGCTAGACCCAAGGCTAGCAGTAAAAGCATCCCAAGTAACAACATCTTCCCCTCTAGCCAATCCTATCAGCAGATAACCACACCTACCTCCAAATAGAAGAAAGATCGTGATCTGCTATCTGACCAAGATTTAAAAAGCTTCTTTCCCCCCCCAAAAAAACCATGTGTACTGGAAGCCTATAGTCGTCATTGCAACCCATCCAAGGGTCTTCCCTCAATATTATCTTTGAACCATTTTCAACTCTCCACACAAGCTAATTCCCAATGATAGGAAAGGCTAGGAATGCTTTCCATGAGTACTCTTGAGTTGTCACAGTCTTTTTGATCCACTCTTCTCCAGTCCCAGGGCTATTATACTTTTGCACTACAACCAAACACCACAGATCCTTACCTTGGATAAGCCTCCATACACTCTTTGCTGCCTAAGGCTTTGGAGAAGTGAAAATTGTTTTTTAAACCCTAACCCCCCTAAAAATATTCTCGATCTTGAAAGTGCCATCACTATTTTTTTCTATGGATGAAGATACCTGAATGTCAAAAATATATCATTCTGGCTAGGGATGAGTGTACATTATTATGGTATACAATATACTTAAGAATGCAACTAATTTTCTGCATATCCTACTAAGGATAGCAATTTGTAGTGTAAGTAGTGATGATGACAAAGTTACCTTGACATGGTTTTAGCCTTTGTGTATTATTACTATCACTTCGATAACCATGATTGGTTTGAACTTTGAATGCTTTAAAAATATTGTTGATCTTATTTTTGATTGTTTTTGTAATTGTATAAGATCTTTCTAATGCTTTGATATCATGGTAAATTCGTATAACTAACTAACCATGATGGATAGGTTGGAGTAAATGGCCCTGATGGATAGGTTGTAGTATTGCTAAACTCATGCATCTTATATTTGAGATTCAAATAATGTAGCATCGTTGAAAACGTACATCTTATTTGATTTTCATGTGTATCCAATTAATATTATGAAGGGATATGGTTTTATACATTCTCATTTGTGTTCATATGGATGCTTAATGACCAAACTGCATGTTTTCTTTATTGGCAGTGCTCTAGAGAAATTAATTTTCAATACTAGGAGAAGTTAAGAGAAATGCGAGCTCAACATGCTAAATATCGAGAAGAATTTTTACGTCGAGAAGCACAGGTGTGGCAACAACAATATCAACAAGCCAATCTAAGTCAGTTTCAACATAGTGCTGGTGGCCCAATGGTTGGATAAAATGAGAATGCTCATGAACCTTGTGGTGCGCTTGGAGAAGGTAATCTAGACTACCCAAGAGGTTATAACTCTTACAGGGATAGAGTGCCATACTATGGTAGTGCTGGACAACAATTCAGTAGAAATCAGGAATATGAAGCAAGGGGACCTTACCCTGGGGGTCGAGTGTATGATTCGACCTCACGCTTTTACTAAAATGTATCCAATACATCAGTACTGATGGAGACTTTCATGTCAGGTGCATTCTTTTTATCAATTTTGGGAGTCAGGAAATGCTTCTAGCCGCTACTTGAAGCACAAAGAGTTTTACTGCCTCTTTTAATCAATACCCTTGCTACTTTTGTTTCTTGATACAACCTGTTGATCTCTGACTATGTATATTCTCAACAATTTTTTAAAAAAGTATAACTGCATTATTTCTGCTGTTGAAGACTGTATAGGGTTGCGAAAGGTGTTAATTATGATTGTTTCTCTATATGATAATCTTATTGATGAATAGGGGTGCCTTAAAGGTTAAGTTGAGTGTCTTGTCTATACAAACTATGCATATAATTCTTGAATAGAGGTCTTTTTGCATATTTAACTTTGGGATCAAATTGAATTGTGATATTCTATAGTAGATCTGATTCCTTGCTTAGTATTACTTTGACGTAATTTTGATTACATAGTCCATTTCAGGTTGCTTTTGAAAGATACAAGGTTTTTCCACTCAATAATTCAAATTTGATCTGGAACTAAACTCGATAAACTTGACCCTCAGATTAATGGGACAACATTGATTATGATTTCAGATATTGTTAGCTGTTGTTGTGCGTGTTTGCTAGCATTTGTTCTGAAATGCTCTTCATCCTCAATGATTATGTCGTATTTGACCTTTATTTTGTGGTTTGCCTTTTCTTCTTTCTTTGTACAAATGGGTTGTTTATTCAAGTTGCCAAATATGGTTTGGCAGTTGTTTTACAAATTGCTTTGGTGGTATTCTCATGATTACATCTAATGACCGAGGTAGCTAGTTCTAAGCTTAGTATGGGTTCACARAGCACAAGGACTAGTGGGATGGGACTGCTGGGTACACTGAACACTAAGGATTACATGAAAGTCCAAGGCTAGAAAGTAAAAAAACTGAGTTGAAATGACTGTGAAATTATCCTTATATYCCATACTAGCAGGGGCATGCAAATGRGGATGATAAAATGGAAGCATCATGATTAACATGGGTTTTAACTACTGTTAGGCCACTTAATCATATTGATTTATCAATGCACGATTAGTTGCTTCCCATCTCCATTTGTTTCCACACACTTAAGATGCTTGTTATTATCAATAAATCATCAAGGGAATGGTAAGTTGGACAACATCATGACCAACCATAGTTGCCAAAATCAAATTACATAATGGTGAAATCCATATCTTTTCATYAATAAAGTCATCACTCCATGTTGTAAAAATATGGGCCACATGGAAATCATTGTTGAATTGTTTGAAATGTTAGAAAAGTAACAAGATGCACCTAAATATTTGTAATCAAAATTTACATGCATGACTCTTGGTCAACTAATTATTATAAATATATTATTTTACTAACTGAAACGTATGCTTTGGTCTTGTTATCATCCCTCCCGTCTTTTAAAACCTTGAAATTGTTTTTTTTTTTTTTAATAAAAAGGGGGTGGATCCTGTTATATTATCAAAAAGAGTATACAGTTACTGTTGATGATGCCAGCTGTCTCGCCTGAACAGGAAACCGGAACAGCTGGATCCCCTGTGCCAGGTGTGTCTTTGTTACCAAAAACATACATGCGACTGCCCTGCCCGAAGGAAACCAGGGCTATTATACTAAGATGTTTCAAAGAGTGTGCCATAACTAGAAGTGAAAAAACTGAACAACTACCTAAACTTAAACTTAAAACAACAAAGATTCTTCTGACCAAAAGCTGCAGTGAAACTAGTTTCCCGTGCGCTGTCGCTCGTTCCTCTTCTGTCGCCACCCTGTTGGTAGCGAGTACGTCTGCGCACATGTCGGACACTGCCGTGGTGGGAGATTCTTGGAGTGGGTCGTGAATAGCATATCCATCCTTTGGTCCATTCTGGCAAGGCGAAAGACTTGGTCATCCATGAGGCTCCTGAGTTCGAAGATGAGGGGAAGGTGTGATATTTCAGAGAAGGATGGCTGCTCCATCCCACCGCTGCCGTCAGGTGCCTGTGCCTCGGAGTCCCGCGCTGCTTTGGTTGACATCTGTGGTGGCTCCTTCGTCCCTGTGGTGCCGTCCCTCGCTGCGCTGGTCCCGTGCTCCTCCGTCCCTGTGGTGCCTTCGGGAGGGATTTCCTCCTCCACGATACAGGGAGGGAAGAGGTCCTCCGAGCTTTCGGTGATGAGGCTCTGCAGTGTGTCCCCGGGCAGGAGTGTGCCTTCCTTTCCCAGTTCCCATGATGGCCGACTTTTCATTGCCTCTTCCAAACTGATTTCCTCAATGTACGCCATGGGAGGCGTCCGTTTCTTCTCTTTGCGTCGGGTGGAAGCTAAAGCGAGTGCGCGCTCGAATTTTCGATGGCGTTGACGCCGGGACTCGGCCCTGTGCCAGGCGGACCCTCTGCGCAGTTTTCCCCTGAGCCGTGGCATTATGGAGACATTGGAAGGGGCCTCTCCTCTCCCAAACTTCAACGGGGCTGTGAATTGCTGCGCAGGCGAAATGAACACTGCGAGGAGCCAATGCTCCTCTACTCAATTCGACTCCGTGATAATACACCAATCTAACATGACCGCCAAAGCCATTAAGGCAGGGTGTTGAATGCTCTGTCGACTGGTACAGTTCTCTCGCGCGAGAGGGCTAATCAAATGGAGGTGGCTGGTGCGAGCCCTTGCGCATTAATAGACGAGGGGCGCTCGCCGGTTGATGCTATAAAGGAGCGTCCCGGTGGCGGCCCACGTGTCCTCTGCTGCCCGCGTGTCACCCCATCTGGGGGAAAACCTTGAAATTGTTATATAACTGTTGACTACAACAAAAATCCATTGAACATCTCTGAATTGTTAATGATTTCGTTGAATTAATCTCTATCTTGGTTTTGTATTCCTCTAAAAGAAATAATTGGTGCAAAGATATTTGTGGGTAACAATGCAACTTCAATTTCATCTTGTCTTTTTCTTTGATTATTATTTATGTTGCTTATCAAAGAGTGCATCTACTGATTCTATTGAGCTGATTCAGGTCCTTGATGGAAAGTCATACAATAAAAAAATGTGATGTTTACAGCTTTGGCATCTATCTATGGGAGATTTACTGCTGTGATATGCCATATGCAGATTTGAGTTTTGCAGAGATGGCCTCTGCAATTGTCAAACATGTGAATTAATCATTATCACATTTACTCTTTAAAACAAATTTAAGATTTAGTGTCTGTAGAGTTCTTAGTCAAATAAGTTGATTTTGTGTCATTCACTTTATGTCAGAATCTGTGGCCGAAAATTCCACGTTGTTGCCCCAGTTCTCTTGCAAATGTGATGAAAAGATGCTGGGATGCAAATCCTGATAAGAGACCAGAGATGGATGAGGTGGTTAAAATGTTATAGAATATAGATACACATAAAGGTGGAGGAATGATCCCTCTTGATCAACCTCAAGGATGTTTATGCTTTTTCAATCACGATGGTCCTTAAGTTATCTTCTTAGAAACAAGTTAGAAAGGCTTAAAACCTTTCTATGAAAAGCGATAAACGGGGGAAATTTTTTTCATTGGTTCATTCAGATAATGTTGCATATAATAGAAAATATTCTTAAACATGAAAGATTTTTCATTGAAAATAATCAGTTTGTGTACACAACAGTATATGATTTTCTTTGTAAGACCAGATTGAATCTGGTTCAGCTCTGTTCCAGATAGACCAGATAGAGTCTGGTTCAACTCTGGTCCAGATAGACTGGGCCTTGTCATTTGTAGTTATGTTACTATGATTTTGAGTTAAGCGCATAGCATGATATCACCTTTGAGGCCAATTCTATCTTTGGGTGCAACTAACTTCCATAGAGATAATAAATAGTCTCTTTTTCTATGTGTAATACAAAGTTATGTCACTTATAGTTCTAGTTTACTGCTTTTTTGAATGGCCAATACCAACTACTGAACACACACAGACACATACCTAAAGACAGATCTGTCCATCTATGGGTTGATTTATATGGGATTATAAAGATTATTAAACTGTCCTATTGTCTGGCAAGGTGATCCCCATGGGCTTACATATTGTGAATCCCTTGGGCTTGTAGGGTACTCGGAAGGCTTGAAAATAAATCCTATGATTATTTAATTAAAGTATTGTCTTTTGGCAATTACTTAATATGTGTGCATATCAGTGTGTCTCTTGGTTCTAGCGGAGGAGGTGATTCCTTGTTAGCTTGGCTTGCCGCTTTTGGATTGTTTTTCTTTTCTATTGTATTTTCAGTGATAGATAATTCATTCTCTTGATCCCCAAGCACCACAAAGATTTTTTCCGTATCACTTTGACCTTTTTGGTTTTTCCTTTCCTTTTTGGAATTAGGGTTGGGGTTTGCCTTGGACCTTTTCGCTTGCTGCCATCCTTCTCCTGAATCTTTCTCTTGCTGTAAAACCTGGGTTTTTGGGAAATGATTTTGGAAATGCCCATATTCGTGGAAGTTGAGACACTAAATGACAGTTGCTCGTAGTCCAATTTTTGATAATGCTTCCATTTCCCGACAGTTAACTTGATTGCTTCAGGAAGACCAGCTTCCGGGTTGACTTCTACACAGATCCGAGTGCAAGAATACTAACCTTTTGGATCAGCTTTGTTAATAAATATACCAAGCCTGTTACCTATAGTTTGCAGGGAGGAAGGGTTACAACAATGGATTGCTAGGTTGGGTAGGCATACCCAAACCATAATCACCTTTGGGACATCCACTGTAGGGTCGAAATCAGGGGTCCATCGATTTAAGTAGAACCCTTGTGGTCCCATGAAGTAAGGCCCACTCTTAAAAATCAAATCCTGATCCTCTTTATAGATGAATTCAAACAAGAAGAAGCCTCTTCCGATTGCAAAGTAGGTGACATTGTTTGAGATCAACGATCTCCAATTTTTCTGAATCCAATTATCAGCTATTTGAGGAGAGGGCCAAAGCCCTGTGAACTGTCTGACTAAATCTCGGTCTGCCAAAGGGATGACCGCCCTCATGGGTTGGTCCAGAGGTAAATCGATAACTGGAACATCTTCTATCTTTCTAACGAATTTTGGCATAGCTCCGCCTACTTTCTTGTTCTCTTGAGCATTTACTAATCTTCTAAATGATTCTTCATCGGCGGAGGGTGGAGGGGGAAGCAACGAATCACTGCCTCCAGCAGAGATCATTGAAAAACAAAGCCAGATGCTGACCCCAGAAGGCTTGGGAGCTGGAGAGATGAAGCCCCTTGGGCACCAGAGCTTCAACCCTCAGGAACGTTGAGTCCTTGTGCACTGTTCCTAAGTCGTTGCGCACGGGGCCGTGAGAACTCTATATTATTAAAGGGTTTCTATATTGACTACTCATAAACCATCCAAAAAAATACATCTCCTTTATTTGGGCAATACAACCACTCACATTCACTTCGGCGTGCCATTTCCCCCGCTTCAGGGGTATGCTAGTTAGTTTTTAACATGCTTTGTGCTTAAAACCTCTCTATTTTACACCTTTTGTTTTTGGTAATATGCTTTTTGCATTATTAATTCATTATTATCAATTATGGAAATATATCCCCTCACAAAATATAAAGAAAAATTTGTGAATGATTTGGTTCATGTAGTACAACTAAAATTCATGGAAATATATTCCTATGAGGAAAAATAAAAAAGTTATGAATGGTTGTCCATGTAGTTACAATTCAAAATTGTTCTATGCCACTGTTGTTGATGTGAACTTTGTATCTTGTTATTCAATGCAAAATATCTTGTGGCTATGTTCACTGCCATCTAGTGGCTATTAATGAACTCTCCAACTTGTGGCTATCATTTACTAATTATTTTGTTGAAGTGCTTGCTTACCGTATCTTTCCATAGAAGAAGTTGTTTCGATTTCAAGAGATGACAAGTGGGGAATTTGTTAAAATTTATACCACTTTATATGTGAGCAAAATAAGATTGAAATATGGAATAAAAGACGATCAAAATCGTTTCTATAAATTGTTGAGGGAGCAAAATCTGTTTTGGCATATGCAAGAAATATGAAGAGAATCTGGGTTTGAATTTGTAATTGGTAATGTATATTAGTGCATGTTATGTGTCTTATCATTAGGTTTTATAGGAATTTTCAAAGCCCTGTAGAAGCGAAAAAAATCGGTAGTTTTAGTTCAGGCCTTATTATGTTCCTTTAAAGACAAGGTAAATGTTGTAGGTTGAGGAGGAGCCACAATGTAGAGCCATGTACCTTGCGACCTTAGGTTACAAGAGCTGTGGGATCAACATATTTGCAACAATACGTTGTGGACTTTCAAGTCCAAAAGTTAACATAAATCATTTATATATAAATATACAACCTGAGTGGGCACGTTGTGGACTTTCAAGTCCAAAAGTTAACATAAATCATTTATATATATAAATATATAGCCTGAGTGGGCCTTTTTGTCTGATCATAAAAAAAAAAAACATATTTGTATTTCAAGATAAAATAAAAATACAACCATCGAAATGTCTTCATAATAGTGTCAACATTTCTCTGCTTTCCTTTATCTTCAAAAGAGAGATCTTTGATAAAAAAATCTTTCACCCATGATGTCCATTACTATAGGATCAACCTTATAAAGTCAAGAACAAAATCATCTTTAAAAGAGAGATCTTTGATAAAAAAAATCTTTCACCCATGATGTCCATTACTATAGTAGGATTAGCCTTACAAAGTCAAGAACAAAATATATTTTAGCAGTCTGTACATGTAAAGACCTAATTAACTCAATTCTATTAAATCCATAAATTTAAAACAGTAAACTTCTACTTCTACGTAGAAAACTCAGTAATTTCTTTCAATTCAGCATATAAGCATGTTAAATTAATTAATGAACAACAATTTCATAATAGACCAAGAATTACTTAACAAAATAATACAAATTTACCTCTTCCTGATGCTAACTTCTCCGTTGACCCGGTTGTCCAGCCTGCTGCTTTGCTGCTGCTTTGGTCTGATGCTAACTCCCGCTAGTCTTGTTGTCCTTCCTGTTGTTGCCATGCCCAACTCGATGCCACTGACCAACTCTGCCCAAACCGACTAACCTCCCAGCTAGCTAGGAGCATCCTGTCCGGCTCCCTAGCTCCAGGAAACCAAAAGGAATCCTGGCCCCCGTGCCCAAAACCCCCAGCAAACCGGTGCCCCCTGCTTCTGATTCACCGAAAGCCCCCAAAGCCAACTCCTCACACCAGCCATCTCCACCCAAATTCCCTCACAAAATCCTCCTCCCAAAATGCTTCCTCCCCAAAATAATGCCTTCCACCGTAAGACTCTCCCCGTCATATTCCCCCTTCACCGACTCTCTCCCTTTCATTAATTTCCTTGTCCATTTATTTATTATCTTATCCCCTTGTATTTATTATCTTATCTTATCCCCTTATTAATATCTTATCTTTATATTTAATGTCCTATCCCCTCCCGTATACATAAGTCTTTAACAAATTAAACTTATTAACCCCTTTAATTCTTTACTCAATTAATTAA
>ML816395.1:12511-22919 GCA_009831015.1 Picea engelmannii | reverse complement strand
AACGACTCCAAATTGAATTTTTGGTCCTTCTCTACCTCTACTAACAGTTTAGTAATAGTTTCCAGACTGCTGATGCATCGCAGGATCTCGTCCAACATTTTCTTATTTTCCTTGTTATCCTCCTGCTTGGTTTCTTCCATTTCTGAATTCACTTTCCCAATCATCATCTTGACTAGCCAAGCCATCTCCATTGTTTTGTGGTAGAGGGTTTCCCTGGGTTGCGTGACCCCCGGATCAGTTACCTAGTTCGCTCCCTGTACCACTGCATCCCACGCTTTACCTTTTCGCTTGTCCTTTAATTCCTTTTCCCACCGGGTGATGGTCGCTTTCCCCTTTGGCACAACCATAGTTTGGAAGGTTCCATCCGCATCTTTCATTGCCTGCTCCATTCTTGTTAACCACCATGAACTGTTCGAGACTTCCTTCCCATGGGGTTCCTTTTCCTGTACGTTTTCTTTAGTCGCGCCATCCCGCTTTGCTTGTCGCTGCTCCTGTTTTGGTTACTCGGCCTGTGCCTCACTTCATAGGTATTCTTACTTTCCCTTCCCTTAGCTCTATAATAATCCTTGTTGTTGCACTCCTTCTATTTTCACCTATTTCTATTGTCCCTCTTCTTATTGACCTTTCCCCTCTGCGAGCCCATCCTTTCAAGCTTGGTTTTCCCGCGTTGGTGAGCGCTTCCATCACTTTTCCTATTAGGGCTTGTATGATCTTGATGGGCTGTTCTTTGTCCCTGTGTGATCACTACCCTTGCTCACTTGTGTTCTGACTGTGCTGCTCTCCGTACCTGTACTTGACCTGGTGGATCGATCCTGGTTATCATCAACCCCCATGCCTTACATCATTCATTGCATGTGACTTGTTGCCTTTCACTCGTGCTTTCCCCACACCTCTTACCGATGTGTTGGTCTTGCTTCCGGTCGTCCGTCTGTTGCTTATTGTGATCTTGCATGATAATTGGTGGCAGAGTGATAGGAAATCATATTCTTCCTGGGGCCCATGTACCTTCCAAGAGGCCTTACGATGTCCTCCTCGATGTGACCTTCCATGCTTAAACTACCTTCACGATATTTTTTCGCAAGGTGGTTGCAATCTGTTCTGAGTTTCCCTCTCAGAATGCTGATCCAAGTATCGTCTAGTTCTGGGCCTTCCTTGTCGACCCCCTCGTTGGCGAGCCTGTCCGCTAGAGCATTCAGTGATCTATGCACCAAGCGCAACTCCATTGTATTCAAAGTTCTCAGATGCTCTTGGATTTTCTGTAGGGAGTTTGCAAGGTCCTGAAATTTTCCCACTCTGGTGCCATTTTGGAGTGTTTTCACCATGTTGATAACCAGGGTGGAGTCACCTTCCACGATGGTGTTTGTCATCCTTTTGCAACTTAGGATTTCAAGGCCAAGTTCTATGGCTCCAAATTCTTCCGTGTTTTTGGTTGAGTTTTCCATGCTCCCAGTGTACATTCAGATGATGTTGCCACCACTGTCTTTGATCACTCCACCTGTCGCTGCCACTCTTGGATTTCCTTTTGCCGCCCCGTCAAAATTCAGTTCGAGGAACCCTAACGGAGGGGGAATCCAGTTGAGGGATCCTATCTGGGGTTACGGGTTGCACCCTATAGGTATGTTGTTGCGCCATTCTTTTAGATGGAAAAAATCCAGGATGTGGGAGCATTGGTCTGTAACTTGAGATTTCTCCATATTGCAGTTGCGACTCTGCACCATTTCTCTTATTTGAGAGACTATAGCCTCCTTTAGCCTTTCTGCTGGTATGCTTTCATTCCCCAAGATGCATCGGTTCCATTCTTTCCAGTTTGTCCAGATGATCATCCCCGATGTTAGATTCCAACAAAGGTTCACCATTTCATTTTCACTGTAGCCGTCATTCCAATTGTTGATGGTTGCACTGATGTTCCCCCGAATCCTATTGGATTGGTGGAATATGCATGCCGCCCAATCCCAAATATCTACTGTGTAATTGCAGTCATCGAGGAGGTGATTAGTTGTTTCCTCCTTGACTTGACAGAGATGACAACGAGAGGGACCTATGAAACCCCTTTTCATGAGGTTCTCCCAAGTTAGAATTCAGTTGTGTAGAACTAGCCATTTGAACATTTTGATTTTTGGCCATTGGGGGATTTTCCAAATCTTTTCCCATTGTTGCTTCGGATTTTCTTGGTCCTGGACCACGATGTAATACCGTGCTTATTTTAAGTTGAATTCACCCCCATTTTTCTTGCCCCACCTCAATTGGTCCTCTTCTTCCGAGACACCAATTTTCCTTTTCCCCAATTCCTCCTTCACCTCTTTCGTTATTTTTTCGATCCGGACTCTATTTTGAGGATTAAGTTTGTCCCAGATCCTCCATCTAGCGCTTCCATCCCTTTGCTTCCAGTAATGATGGATTTTTGTTTTTCCTTGCCCAATCATATCTTGTTGGAGCTCCTCCCTGTTCGAATTTTCCATTCTGGATTTCTGTTGCCATGCGTCCTCCTAGAACCTTGATGTTCTACCATTTCTGACTTCCTAGAAGCTGTGTTTCTGGATCTAGTTCTTATTTCTCCAAGCGATATTCCAGATGGCTAATCTCTCCCTTGTGCCCATGAACCGAATTCTCTCTTGGTTGCTGATGTTCGGGGCATACGTGGCCTTCCAAAGGTTTTCCCATGACATCTATTTGTCTTTTACCCATATCGACCAGAGATTTGCCCCGTAGGCTTTGTTGGTTACCTGTGGGTCTTGTAACCCCAGGCCACCTTTTTTTTTGGTCTGCAAACTTTATCCCAGGCCACCGGGGCCAATTTATTTTTATTTTCTGCGCCTCGCCATAGGAACTCTCTTTGGATGGCTCTTATATTTTGTAGGATTCCTTTAGGGGATGGGAACATTGACATCATATATGTCAGAATTGATTGTAGAACCGATTTGGTGAGGATAAGCCTTCCGGTCAGTTTTAGGGTTTTGTATGTCCAATTTTTTACCCTCTCCTGTAGTTTGCTGATAACTCATTCCCACGTAGCATTTTTGTAGGCTCTATCCGTCAGAGGGATTCCCAAGTATTTCGTTGGGATAATTTTGTGTTCAAACCCCAAAATGTTGGCCAAGTTTCTTTGAATTGCTGGATCAATGTTGAAGAAATATATCATGGGTTTGGAGTTGTTTATTTCTGCCCCCGAGGCTTCCCCGAAGTATTCTAAGATTCTTTTAAAAGCCTTTTCTTCCTTTATTGTGGGTGTGGCATGGAGTACGGTATCATCAACGAAATGTTGGTGTGTGGAGGTTGGACAAATTTCAAATGGTTTTATGCCTTTTATTTCACTAGCTGCAGTTGCGCTTGTTACCCTTCTGCTTAGCCCTTCCATCATTAGAATGAACAAGAAGGGGGACAACGAATCCCCTTGTTTTATGCCTCTATATGGACAAAAAGGTTTGGTTGGGGCTCCATTGATTAACAATGAGTAGCTTGTCATTGAGACTGGAGTGACGATCTAGTTGATCCAATGTTGGTCGAACCCAAAAGCTTCCAACGTCTTAGCCATGTAGTGCTAGCTTATTTTGTCGTAAGCTTCACCATGTAAAGTTAGATTATCATCCTCCCTCTCCTTTGGTTTTTCAGTGTGTGAATAATCTCATGGGCATGGATGCTATTGTCCAGGATTTGTCTTCCTTCCATAAAACCCACTTGTTCCTATGAAATCAGTCTGGGAAGGAGTGGCTTCAGTCTATTGGCGATGAATTTGGAGATTATCTTGTAAACTACATTGCATAAAACTATAGGCCTGTAGCAGTCTGGGGTCCTAACCTTATTTTCTTTCAGGATTAGAGTGATCATTGTGGCATTTAAATCTTTCAAGATGGATGTCGATCGCCTGGAGTCCTCCAGCACCCCGTAAATGTCATGCTTAACCACTTCACAACAGGCTTTGAATAATTCCAATGTGAAGCCATCCAGGCATGGGGCCTTTCCATTGGGCATCTCCTGGACCACCTGGTCAATTTCTTCCTTAGTGATGGGTTTGCTTAGGCTGACATTTTGATCCTCTGTGACCAACACGGGGATGTTCTAAATTATTCTTTGTATGGCCTCAGATCTGTCTTGGTTGGGTTCCTGGGCTATCTCCTGGAAGTGCTTGACTAGTGTATTTTCAATTTCCTGGTGGGATTCACTTACGATCCTGTCCTCATCCCTAATCTTCAAGATTTTGTTATGGGATCTTCTTGAAATAGTTTTTCTATGAAAAAACTTGGTATTCCTCTCCCCTTCCTTTAGCCACCTTATTCTGGAATTTTGGCACCACAGAGTTTCTTCCTGCTGGCATCTTGTTTCCCATTCCTGGGTCATTTGGATCTCTTCTTTTTTTTGATCCTCTGTGCATCCCTCTTCGATGCACAATTCCTGTAGCTTCCTCATTCTGTCCTCGATAATTTTTTCCCCTTGGTTTATGTTTCCAAAGACTTCCCTGTTCCACTCCTTGAGTTTTTGTTTGATGTACTTGAGTTTCTTGTGAAGTTTGAACATCCTTGTCCTTTGGTCTAGTAGTTCCTCCCCCCACAATTGGTTGATGTTCTCCTTGAAGGTGGGATGGTCGATCCAAAATTTCTCAAATCTAAATGGTCTATTATTCGGTGTGGTTTGAAAATTAGCTTCCAATTGAACTGGCCAGTGGTCTGATCCCCCCCAAGGGAGGATGATGTAGTCCAAAGTTAGTCCCTGCAAAATGATGGATTATGACACTAAGAATATGTCTATCCTTGTAGCTACTTGGTGGTGATATAATCATTTATTGTTCCAATTGAACTGTCACTGGTCTTGATGTCCACCAGTTTAATTGTGTCAATGAAAGATGAGAATTCTTCCGCATCTCTATTCAGTCTCCTGGTGCCCCCTTTTTTCTCAGCAAGTGTAGTGATGATGTTGAAATCCCCTGCCAGGATCCAATGGAGGTTGCTAGTTCGGTCCTTTAGATTCTCTAGGTCTAGGAGCATTCTTCTTTTTTCCTCTATCACCTGGGGGCCATATACATTAGTGCATAGAATTTTCGCTATGTTCCCTATAAGTTGCATGTTAACATAAAGTGTGTGTCTCGTTGATTCTACTGCAAGTAGGTTCATCGATTGTGGGTTCCACAAGGTGAGAATACCTCCCACCATCTATTGGATTTCGAAAATCAACATCTTGTACTTTCTCCAATGTTTTTTACTGATTGTTTCCATTCTGTCTAAAGTGCATTTTGTCTCTTGAATGAAACACAGGTTAGGTTGTTCCTTTCTCAGTCTATTTTTAAGGATTCATTTCTTTCTTGGGTTGTTTAGGCCTCTTATATTCCACGTTATAATATTCATTTAAACATGCGCGGGGGGGGGGGGGTTGGGGAAGATCTTTTTAATCTTACCTAAGTTTATTAGCAGGGCGCCTAGTTCTTGTAGGGATACACTATTTTATTTTTTTCCTTTCTTCTGCCTTGCATGCTTGGGTGAGTGTTGTCGCTGTCCATCGCCTGTTTTGATTCCCAGGTGTCCTATCCCGCCATGCATGCACTTGATCCCTCTGGATTTATCTTCCTCCCTTAGGAGAAAGAGATATTGGATGTGATCGAGGTTCTCCATTGGCACATTGTCTACTCCCTGCCTTTTCCATTGCTCCAGTATGTTCAGTAGATCTATTCCTTCCCTCTCCACAATGTCTCTGAGATMTGGGTCTTTTGTTCCTACTTTTCTTGGTGTCATCTCCGAGTCTCTGTCTACCTTCTGCATTGGGGTGTTTTCATCTTCGTTTCCTCCTTCCATAGGACTTGCGCTACCTCCTTGTTCTCCMTTTTTGCCTGGAATTTTTGTGTTCTCATGAGTTGCTTGTTCACTAGCTTCCTTAGMTTTCGTATTTTCCTTTCCTCCTTATTCCCATTGGTTGGGCCTACCTCTTCCTTCTGTTCTAATCCTGGCTTCTGGGTTGCTTTCTATTGGGGCCTTGCCTTGTCTTTTGTTTCCTCTACTTTTGTGATTTGGCTTCACAAAACYGTCCTCATCCTGCTGTAGCTTGGTGTTTTCCATTTCTTGTTTTTTATTGAGAGGGAATTCTATTGGTAGGTGTCCATGTTCATGACATMTTMTACATCGGAACAATATTTTCTCATAGTCTATGCTTTGTATCCATTCCTCATCCCTAAACTCCAGGCTTATGGCTTCTGGGAGCRCCCTCGAAACATCCATCCCTATGCAGATCCTTGCATAGGATGTATATCTGCCTTTTAGAGTAGCTTCCGATGTCTTGACATRTTTTCTGAGCTTGTTCCCTATGKCTTTGAATGTGGACAACAACYAGTAATCTAGCGATAAGGAGCACAACCTTAGCTATACTGGGAAATTTTTGAAGGTTTCTTTCTCTCGGGACAATTTTTCCTTCCATGGTCGCATGTACAACCCCGTTGAGGCGTGGGAATATGCSCCCCCCCTCAAAGAATTTATCCTTGTCCTCCGGGTTCATAAAGGYTGTTGTGAAGAATCCTTTCAAGCCAAGGYGGAGTTCAACTTCTCCACTTGGCTTCCAATGGTATTTTATCCAGTTTCACAACGTTTTTTCTATGGGCCACAGGCCCATGAACTTGTATATCAATGCATGCGTCTTCATCYGATCCCGAAAGAATTGTGTTTGGGGGTCTTCCAGTATAACCTTGGGTATGAATGTTGTTTTAGGTTTACATGGGTTACGCCCATCTACCCCACTTGGGTTCTCTGTTTCTTGCGCACCTTTATGGGATTCTCTGGCTTCTTCSCCCACRTGATCACTTTTTTCTTGGTTTCCCTCTTGATTCTTTTCCGATTCTRATCGCGAGGTGCCTATCAGAGGTTCTTTAAAACCGACGCCTCTTGGGCCTTTCCCTCTGTCCACCACTACCTACTTGTAGGAYGGGGTTCCATTCCCTCCCCCTTTGGTAACCATGTTGGTTGCTGCTGAGACCGTGTCTGTTAAACCCTAGATCRAAGTTTTTCCAATGGTTCTTTTCCTCGTTGTTTAAATTGGACCAATGATATATGCCARTAAATTTTTTATTCAAATCATCTTCATCTTTGCCCCATTTTTATATTTTCATTTTAATAATTTTTTTTAATTAAAATTAATAAATTATATTTCATATTAATAAAATATATATWTTTTTTTATTGAAAATTTTATTAAGATATTTTATTATTTTTTATAAAAAAATTTAAAAAATTATCCAACAAATCTTTTTCATCAACACTAACTGTTATCTTAGTTACAATATTTTTTMTACATCTAATCTAAACCTTATGTACTTTATTTTGAATTTATATATTATAAATTTACATAATATTTATCTATTTTATTAATAAATCTTTAATAAAATAGATATATTAGTATGATAATGAGTTTGTAATGAAAATACTCTTTATTAGTTCCTCGTAGGCATAGAGAGACTATAGCGATGGATAATTTGTTGATTTCATATTAGTTTGTCCTTTGACCACAAATATTATTAATACATTGCTTCAACTTTAATTATTAATATTTATTAATAATTATTGTATAAAGGGTATGTATGTGACATACCTAAATTACTCATTGTAAAATATAGTTAATTATATATATATTAATAATAACTAATAATAATATTATTAATTAAAAATTATTAATGAATTATGTATAATAATTCTTAAAGTATTAATAATACTTTATTAATGATATTACTAATAACTATTAGTTATAACGAGATCAATCAATAAAATATTATTAATAATATTTATAGGTATTATTACTATTCATTAATAATAATAAGTATTGGCTTATATTAATAATAAATGTATTAATTATCATGAATTAATATAGTTAATTTGGTTGATATTAAATTAACCTCTAATATTAATAATATAATATAATATTAATCACTTTTTATTATAGTAATGTGATATTTATAACACTAACCCTAACCCTATTAATAATTAATGTATCATTAATTAATACATTAACCTTAACTGTAAGAACCCTAACCCTATTAATTAATATATTATTAATAACCTTTCCGTGCATATACATAATTTCCAATAGGTGTACGCACGGTTGCGTCTGTTTGCTTGGCATTATCTTCGCTTCCCTTGGACGTATCCATCTTTCCTTTGTCCTTCCTCTTCCCATTCTCTTGATGTTGCTTCTCACCTTGGGCGTCCTCACTATTCCTAGGACCTATCTTGGATTCTCCCTGAAACTCCAACACTGTTTCCACTATGGTGATTGTTGTTGCAAGAGACTGCATGTTGTGTCATCGCAACTTGCTCTACACCCAAGATTGCAGACCATTCATGAAGTGAGAAAGTATATCTTCTTCCGACATGTCTTTGATCTCCAACATGAGTCCCGTGAACTCCTTTCTGTATGCTTGGATCTTACCAATGTGCTTGAGAGCCAACAATTGAGTCCTTGTGATCCATGCTTGGTTCCCTGGACCAAACTATGCCTTCAAGGAAACCTTCATCTCTACCTAGTTTTCGATCTTCTCAATGATTCTCCCAATTTCTAAGTCTTCCACCGAGTTCCTCCACCATAACTTAGCAGTTCCTTTCAAGAAAATCGTTGTGGTGTTAACCTTGGCTTCATTCAAACTTTTGTTCAACTTCTCTAAGTACTGCTCAATGTCCCAATAGAAGTTTCCAAGTAACTTAACGTTGTGAGTTATGTCATATGGTTCAGGTTCCTTTATCTTGATCCTCATCGGCATGACAAAAGAGTTCTATCCATTAGCCAAAGTTAGTTTCAACAATGTGATGGTGGAATATTGTTCCTTCAACCTCTGTGTGACTGAAGAAAGTGTGTCCTCTGCCAGTTCACCTGACTGAACCCCCGCCATCTCTTTCCCAAACCGTTTCTCAACAAGTGCACCCCACTACAGTAGTGGAGAAGATATAATTGTTCTTACTACAGTAGTGGAGAAGATATTAGATTCCACCTATCGTTGAGATAATGGTGAAGAGCTCACCAACCATTCATCAAAATATGCAACAAACAAGCTCTGATACCACCTATCATGACCCCACATGATACCACCAAGACACTTGTTCAGATATTGCAATCATTCACCTCTTGAGGGCGTACGACACCATGATGGTTCTTACTTGGCTGCTTGTCACACCAAGAATAATTCATCCAGATTATGCCTCTTCACCTAGAGCATACCCATACTTCATTCTAGGCTAGTCAATGAGTCACACTCCTACTCTAGTGAAACACTTGTATAGTTAGACAATTGTTAACAATTTAACACTTAGTTATATATAAGCATACATCCATGAACATGTGAAACCAAGAGGGAAGCTATAGAACAAATGAAATACAAACACACAAATAGTATGGGTGACACAAACCATGCCAAACAACCAGCTAAGTCTTTGTTATTGTGAAAAAAGTTGCAATATGAGCAATACCAACTTGGCTTACAAATAGGAAAAGGTCACACAACTCGCCTCATATCACCAAGACACTCATAAATGGATTCATCACACGAAGTCTCTCTGTCACAACTATCTCTACAACCTCCTGCGGTGCACCTCAAACATACCCACAATCACATACTTTCACCAAGATAGCATGGATTTCAGTTCTGCCTCACACATGCCTCCAATAGACCTGCATTTCCAGACTTCCCCAAAACCTCCCAGAGTGTTCAACTCTTGGTTACTTTTCTTCCATATTGACAACTCCCCTCAGTTTATTGCCTCAAAATTGTTCTCCAAATCTCTTACTAATATTCCATGCCTTCCTTTGGTTGCGCACCCTTTCTCTTATAGGAACTCCAAGGGTCACTTGTGTGAAACATCATGTATTTTGGGTGTGTCGCTCCCATTCACGAACCCACACTCAACCGACTTGTCATGCCCCTATGTGGACCCAATGCACCCATCCAAGCCCGCATGCCCATTAAATTTCATGTCTCTTGGACCTGTGCACCCATCCTTAGGTGTGCGCCCCTTTCCTTGTGCATTCTATGATGTAAATCGTTGTGACTCCTTGTGTGTGTGCCGATGTGGTCTTCTTAACTCTTCGATGCACCCATGTTTCCAAGGGAATACATGTCCACTCCTTGGGCATGATCCCAAGTTGTCTCGGCCTTTCCTAAATGTAGCACAATTTTTCATCAATGATTCTAAGGCAAGTAAGGTGTGTGCCCATTGGTGCCACATGTTACCATCATTCACCCAAGGTGCCCCTTCCCACACCCATTTTGAAGTTTTGGTATGCTCGTTTAACCATAGACAATGTCACATCATTGTCACCCAACCATAGGCATTCACATATGCCATCCCCCGAGCACACTAACCTTTACTTAGAATAATTCCAACAATCCTACTCCAGAACCAAAAGATAAATCCTAGCTTCTAACTGCAGCAACAACTCAAGACAAGTAGAGT
>ML816394.1:172447-188316 GCA_009831015.1 Picea engelmannii | reverse complement strand
AAATTACAATGAAGTACTCATGAAAATTTCCAGAAACAGAGAAATACAAAAATACTTGATTTCTATTAATGAAATAATTGTAAAGATACTGTAAAATACAGAGTGCAAGACTCACTCGAATGGTGTTATATTTATCTCTAAAAAGAGATGTTACGACTATGCTCATTCACCAGAAGATGCTTACAATGAAGCTCTTAAGGCCTTTTTATGATAAACATGAATTCCAAAACCCTAGACATCCAGAAACCTAACCCTAGGAGATGAAACACCAAAAGTCATGTAGGCCCCGTTTGGGTAAGTTGGTACGTTAACTTCACATGGTCATAACTTTTGCATACGATCTTCATTTTAGGCACATGATAGCCCATTGGAAAGTTCTTTTCGAGAACTATACATTACACCATTAAATTTTGACTTTGTCTATACTTCGACCGTGGCGAGCCAAAAAAACATTTTTTAGGGCCCCAAAACGGCTCTGTAAGTACAACAAGATGTGATGACATGAAAACATACAAAATCCAGTTGGATTAGGTGGGAGGCCACTAGTATTCACCTAGAAGATGTGTAGGGATTCAGAAATCCCTAGAAGTGTAGAACCCACAATTACAAAGAAGTACAAAAGAACATGTTGAACTTAAAACTGACAAGAGGAGGCAATTGGAACAGGTGGGTGGCCACCAATATCCATCTGGATAATCAAGTCATGGTAAGTAGAAAATGTAAAGTTGAATTCAATATTAGTAGTTATAAGGATGAAGTTTTATGTGATGTCATTCCTATGGATGTTTTTCATGTTCTATTGGGGGGACCATGGAAATATAACAAAAGTGTCATACATGATGGGATAAAGAATACTTATACATGTTATCACATGGAATTGATTGGGTCAATTCAGCCTTAGGTTTTTTACTTTTATCATTAGTGTTGTTTAGTTTTTACTTTTTCCCTCTTCCTTATAGTCTTTTAGGTTTTATCACAAATAAAGTTAGTGTTGATGTTGGCCCAAACCCTTGGGTTATATCTTCATCTTTATGAAAAGATTAGAAAAGACATTATCCTTATGCCTCCACCACCACTCTGACATGTCACCACTTCCACGATGTACTAAAATCCCTCCACTTTGTCCCTCTACCCATTAGAAGGTCAAATCAGGTTCTTTTTGTACATTGCCATCTCATCAGACACTTTGCAACATGTCTCATGTACACTTTGCTTTCATCACCATAATTGCACTTATGATGCTTTATCATCCAATCTCCTTGTTTTCATCACTTATGTTTTAAAGTAAATAACCTGGGATTTCATCATTTAAATCTTTTCTAACTATTTTTCCAAGATTTCAAATTGCTCTTACATCAACGCTGCAAAAACTAGTGTTTTCAGATAGACGCTACGGAAATTGTTGCGAAATGGCTAGCAAAAAGTGAGTTGGAGGCTAGAGCAGCTGTAGGTGGATTCATCCAAGCTCAAGCATATCAATTTTCAAGCCTCATCCTCCAGGTACTCCATGATAATTTTAAGCTCTGTTGAAGGACAATAAAGGTTTTTTTTTATCATTTCTTCTCCTAGGCGCTGCGAACTGGTGGTCCACGCTGCCAACTATCCATGTTACCTCTGTTATCACAATTCTCAACCAATTTTTGAGCTCTCAACCTCTTTTTACTAAATCTTAAACAAACCTTATTGTCATGCCACCTTTCATATCCCTTATTTAGATTTTGTTTCTTATGTTGCGAACTCTGTTGCGAATCCTCTATTTTGGCGTTGCAAACTCTGTGAAACAACTTAGCACTGTTAGTCACCTACCTCAAAACCTGTACCAGTTGGTTACCATCAAGATTTCCATTCTAATTCAAGTCTATATATTTTGGAAATTTTAAAAAGGGACTTTTGTTGATAAAGTTATAATGAGTTTTGAAAAATAATGGTGAAGTATTAAACAATATTCTTTTGCAGAAGCTTTCTCCTTGTATCTCCATTTTCCTGTGTAGTATTCTTTCATTTACTAACTATCATCTTTCCTTTCATAAGACTAGAGGTCAAATAGGCTTAAGAACATTAAAACCGTAGAAAAAAAACATCTTTGAAAAATATTATCCATCCAAACACTAAGAGCTTTGTCTTTCTATTTTGCCTCTTCCATCACTCAAATTGTTGGTTTAGTTTTCTTCATATAACATAAATGGATACTCCACAACAAAATAAGGCTCACAAGGGTGGGGGAATTGTGGGGATCGAACCCTATGATATGAAATTGTTTGTTGTTGAACCTCTGATCAGGGAGGTCTTCCAAAGAGTGGAATGTTTCAGTTTCTGTCAGAAAATGCAGAGGGGAAACCTTAAGGTAGCTAGAGAATTTGCCTTGAATTTTGATGGAACCAAAACTAAAGTTGGGACTCTTGAACTTAAAGTATCTGAAGAAACCATAAGAGTAGCTATTGAGATACCAAAAATTGGTGAAATATGGTTTAAGGCCATGAATCTAAATGCATCCTTCTCTAAAGAATTTTGTAAACCAGAATGTCAGGGAGATAACCTATCAAAGGGAGTGTCTAGGACCCACATGGTTGAAGGATTTGATAAGATGATAAGGGTGATTCAAATATATTTCACCTATGAGGGAAGTTTCAATATGATTTATCAGTACCACATTAGACTTTTTATGCACTTCACAGGAACATACCTCATGAATCTCCCTTTCTATTTGTTTAGAATAATTGGGAAAATGGCTGACAAGGTCCAAGCCAAGTCCAAGGTAGTTGATACAAGTTTTTTTCACTTAGGGATGATTAAAATGTTGGTGATGGAGGAGTTGGAGAATAAAAACATTGATTGGGAGAAGTTCATTGCCTCTGCACATTTGCAATTGAATGTTTCTCCTACTCCACAATCCAAAGTGCAGAGTCCTCTTTAGGATGAAAACAATGTTCACACAGAGACAAGTAGGAAGAGGAAGAGAAAATGCATTAATAAAAATGAAGGGTATCCTAAGGAACAAGAAGAAGAAGCGGGATCCTATTACTCTCCACAAAGGGATTTTTCACCCAAACTAGCTCCAGAATAAACAAGAACTCCGTCAACTAGAGCCACATGCACAAAAGGAAGGAGGTTACTCTTCCCCTCACCAACTACTGCAGTTGAAAATAAATCTAGGAGGCCATTAACCAGGTCATAAACAAAGAAGAAAAGTGTTGAAAAAGATAACATAATAGAAGCTCCCATCAAGAGAAAGGGTAAAGGTAAAGTTGAAGCTGTTGAAAAACATATTGAGGTCATGGACATAACCACTCCCCTAGAAAACCCTACCTTCAAAAGATTGAACAGACAACTCAAAGAAGCTAGAAAGGAGATTTATAAATTGAAGGGAGAAGGGTTGTATGTGAGAAAAAAGTTGAAGGATCTTATGGATATGTATCTGGAAACTATTGATAAATCCAAGTTTACAACAAAGAGATTTCTGCCCCTCCATAGGCAGCTTAAGAATTTATACAGACAGAACATGAATTTACAAGCTTAGATTAGAAGACTTAAACTAGAGCTGCAACCTTTTAAGGAAGAACTAGACCAAAGGAATTTGAATATGTTGTCCTAAGCTTCCACAAGGAGGAGTTATAGGATCATAAAGTAATGGATGAAATAGCTTAAGAAATCTCAATTTTGGAAATGATTGCTCCTTTCTTTTTGAATATTTTTGAGGAATTATGTTGCTTATAACTAATTTTTTCACTCATACACCACATCATGAGGCTTCTACAGGCATACCTAACTCTAGAGAAAGGTTTTGGGTGTTTTGGGGTTTAAAATAGACTAATTGGGCAGCTACATGACAGTTCGCTGCACCTGACACTACGAATTGGTTTATACAGTCAAACACTGCAAACTCCACTATGAACTTGTTGATACAGTCGATGCTACAAGATACGCTGCAAACTCCTATTTTGATGGTTTCAAGAGGATCAACGATCACCAAATGGATAGGGGAGCATGGTACAACTATTTGGAGGCCAGTTTAAAGTTGGAGGATACCTGACAAGAAAATAAATGCACTCAAAGGACACCTCATTATGCAATATTAAGGTGTTAGGATAGTTTCCAACATTAGCCTTTTTAATAGTAGTTTGTTATTTCTAGTTTGTACAGGTGTAATTACCTCATTTTAAGATGAAAGAATCCTATGTTAGAGGATGAAACTCACATTGTATGTTATTTTCCCCTATCTAGGCTATAAAAGGGGCATTAGAAGACATTTTGTAGGTTCGAATGGTTGATGTAAAAGACTCTTTTGGTGATATTAATGTAATAGAGCCTACTCTGGTTTGATGTATCCGACTTGATGAAATTTTGTTTAATGGAAGTCAGTTTTTTCTCTTGCCATCTTATCTCTCTCTCACTCTAAAATTTTACTATCATTGAATGATTCAAATGATATTTTGTAGCCGTATTACAATGAAGGTTTGATTGTGATGTTGTTATAACGTTCTCAGAGTTTTTAGCTTGGATTTAAGAAGCTCTTGTATCTAAATGTTTTCTCTCCTTTGTCTAATGATAAATCTTGATGCTAATGGTAGACTCACTTCATTTTTCTTACTAAGTCTTCCTTTTATCCACACTAATCCTCAAAACCATGATCTAAGTTAAACAAGACCTCTTTTTTTTATGCATTTCATATAGAATTTCCCGTGTTTCGACATTGTTGAACTGATTTTTACCCATTGATGTTGCACTACCTCTTGCAACAACAAAGACATATCCTTCCCATGTGTAGTCTAAGGATGAAAAAGCCACCAGATTCATTGATTGAATTCAACACATCGTCCAACAGGTCCATGAGATTTTACATAAAGCTAATGCTAAGTACAAGAAACACCATTATCAACACCGAGTATCACACCAATTTCAAGTGGGGGACAAGGTCTAGTTACATTTGCAGAAAGAGAACCTTACATGGCCCCATCTGAAGCTCCAACCACTTTGTTATGGGCCTTACACTATCACCAATGATGTGGGTAGAAATTATTTTGAGCTCAATAATCCACCCTTCCTTGGATTTCACCTAGTGTTCAATGTGGACCTCCTCTAGCCATATTATCCACCATTATTGGACACCTCAGAGATAGCAAAATAGTTGACACCAACTAAGCTCAACCGTAACTACATGGAAAATGCATCCACTGATGATATAGTGGACACACAGATCAAGGGCACTCACTAGCAGAGGATCCAACTTTATCGGGTTGTCAAGGTAGGGAATCTCCTCAACACAATGGAGACCAATGCTTCCTAAGGGGGGAGGAATGATCTAGGTGGATATTGGTGGCCACCCACCTATTCCAACTAGCTCCTCTTGAAAAATTTTAGTTCAACACATTCTTATGTAATTCTTTGTATTTGTGGGTTCTACACTTTGAGGTTTTTATGAATACCTACACAGCTTCCATGTGGAGATTGGTCACCTTCTACCTAATCCAACTGGCTTATTTTGGAATTTTTCATGTCATTACATCTTTATGTACTTCGAGGTCCATTTTGGGGGCATAAACAATGATTTTTTGTCTTGTAGACGGACTTAGATTTTGACGAAATAATGTGTAGTTATCTAAAATACCTTTCCAATGGGCTATAACCCTCCTAAAATGGAGGTCATATGCAAAATTTACGACCCCAGGAAGTTGAGGTAGCAACTTACCCATAGGGGCCCACATAACTTTTGAATTTTCATCTCCTAGGGTTAGATTTTTGGATGTCTATGGTTTTGGAATTCATGAGAAATGTTAAAAAGGCCTCTGGAGCTTCATTGTAATAATTCTTCTCAGATAGATGCACATAGAAGCCACATCTCTTCTCAGAGATAGCTACCACCATTCGAGAAAGTTGCTTTTAGTTCTGCAATTTTACAGTTTCAACCCATTTCATTTATTCAATAGCATTTGTTGTTCACTAGATATTTTTTGTTGTTCTTTGTATCTCTGTATTATTGTATTCAGTCTATTATTCATTTCGTTTCTCTCATAAATCTAGATCAATATCAATTTTTTCTCCAAGTCTAGATCAAATAACCCTGCAAGCAACTTTTGAAGCCACAATGCTTCATGGATTGAAACACTTCCTTCTACTAAGTGCCACTGATGATTTTTTTCTTCTCAACCAGGAGATCATACTTGATCCCAAACTAAAGCAACATCCTGATGTTCTCTTCCTTTCCACTACACTTCCCACCTAGTCAAAGTCTGTATAACCTTACATATTTACTTCACCGTCTGAGACATATCTTATTCCATATCCAACCATACCATGTAGGTACCACAATACATACTTTGATGCTACCAAATGTAGATGTCTAGGATCAACCATGTGCTGACTCAATCTGTTCACTGCAAAACATATATCTGACCTGGTGTTAACCAGGTACATCAAGGATCCTATCAACTTTATATACATCATGGGATCAACCAAATATGAAGAAGAATCACTCAAGAACTTCATATTCATAACCATAGGTGTGGTCATGAACTTTCATTCCATCATCCTGAATCTCTACAAGATCTCAACTGTATACTTTCCTTGGCTAAGGAAGATCTCATATGGTCTCTACCACACCTATAATCCTAAGAAATATTGCATAAAAACAAAATCCTTCATTTTGAACTCTAAAGTGAGCTCCCTCTTGCACCCATCTATGAGCTTTGCATCCCCTTTAAGAAATAGGTCATCCAAATATAGTACCAATACCAAGGGGAAACCATATTCAACCTTGTAGTAAAGGTTGGTGCTACAAATCAAAATACCACACTTAAGTGTTACACCCTAAGTGTCGCAAGTGTCGCAAAGTGCCATACGCACCTTATTAAGTGTCGCATGTACTTTGTTAAGTGTCACTTGCACCTTAATAAGTGTTTCATGAACTTTGACAAGTTTTGTAACTCATTGACCTCATGAAAAACATTTTGTGTGATCCCTAAGTCATGTTTGAGGAAGAGACCCATCATTTCAAGGTCAAAAACATGCTTTTTACTTGAAAATTCGACCATTTTGGGGGCATTTATGTAGGGTCGCGCCCCCCTGTCCATGTATAGGGAGCACCAGTGCTCCCCTTTCCATGTTAAGGGAGTGCCACTGACACCCTATATCTAACATATGTTGGATTACTGAGAGTGGGTGTGAATAAGTAATTATCAATTATAGTACTTTTAAGCACAATTTATTATTCCACAATATTCAACGGTTTATCATTAGAATTCAAGATATCATGATCAGTAGTATAATCATAAAAAACATCACATCGCAATATATACATAGTACACCATAATTTACATGGAAACCCAAATGGGATAAAACCACAGAATGATTTTCTTTTATATCAAACATAGACATTCATTGGAATCACCAACTTCCAATTCTCCAGCTACAACTAGAAGTAGGCTCCAACCCCCTATTATCAAGCTCCAACCCGAAGGAAGCTACAACTCCCCGAATTTTCTCGCTCCAACCAAAAGGAGGATATAACCCCCTAAGTTCTCCATCTCCAACCATAAGATGGCTACAACCACCTATCCTTGCCCCATCCAACCTCCCTGTAATATAAATGTAGACCAACTGTCATTATCACAAACTCTTCCACTGTCACTGTCACTATCACTGTCACTCTATCTCTGCCATTGTGTCTGTCACCATCAAATAAATATGTGTCTTCTACTATTACCGTCACTCTGTCTCTGTCACAATCACATCAACCTGTATCTGATCATCAACCAACTAAACCTATACCATACCATGCATCAAGTGTATACCAATATACATACTATCTAATGCATCAATCATGAACCAAAAGATACATAAACGATGAATAGTGAGCCATGAACTATATCATCAACCATGTACAACCTTTTCCATATAGCATATCATCAACGATATGAAGTTCTATACCATTTCATCAATGAAGCATCTTAAAGAACCTATGCATTCCCCTCATGCATACATCACCATACAACAATATCCCTCAACCATGTACATGAAAATCAATATGTGAGCTATGAGAATCATATCAATCTTTTACTATACATATGAGTGCTCCTCACTTAGCCAAGCAACCAAGATATACCATATCCAAATACCAAACCAACCATACCAATTATGCCTCGAGCATACACCATATCATGACAAGAAGTAACCATCAAAACAAGTATAAAACCATACCAATAACTTTGTATTTGACTTGAACCTCTAATATGATGACCTGTATACTTCCTTCATACTTTTAGGGATATATTACCAACATCTACTCAAGCTTTCATTATCTTTTCACATATACGCGACCTTATCTTCTACAACCCGTGGATAACTGCACTTTTCTTGACTACAACCCATGTACATCCATGCCCTGCTGACCTACAACTTGTGGATACCTCAAAAAATAGGGTTTTCTACAACCCCGAGACTTTCACCTTCAACCCTCCTTTTCTACCTCAGAAAAATGTCATCACAACCTTAACAAAAGATGATTGTTTCACAAGATATATAATCAATGAATGAGTGTGTTAGTGTTCTTGTGAATGAATCCTTGAGGTTCTTATATACTTGAGCTATGTAACTCCTCTCCTTAATTTAGGGATTCTAGGGTTTTCTTGTTACAAAAAATTTACCCCTTTGACCAAGACTTATAACAAACTAGGGGATTCTTTACCACTCTTCAGGGCTTCCAACTTTACAAGGCCATATCTCCCTAACCGTGAGGAACTACTTGTAATTCCACATATCACCGGAAGAAACACGACAAGTACTATCCATTTATGAGGTTAATTCATGAATTTAAATTGTTCTTCATGTCCATATTCCTTATTCAACTTTAGGCACCAAGACCACACTATCGTGGCTACCAAAATATGAAACTAGAAGTTTTCAAGGATTGGCATCGATCTATAAGGGTTGACATCATTCTCCAAGATCAACCTCCAAGGGTTGAAATAAATGAAAACCAGCAAACCACTATCCAAAAATATTCCCCTTTGGCATTGATGGAGATATTTAGGCATGGAAATCCTTATGCTCATGCTCCCCTTGTGACCATTGCTCCTCCTGATTGCATGCTTCTATCTCTCCATGAATTACTCTTTATCTCTCCCCCTTTGACATCAATGGAAAAGGGTAGTCCTCATCTGGGGATACTCCCCCTATCTACAATCATATGCTAATTATACAATTTTTTCTCTTCATGGTGCTTTCTTGTGTAATTCTTTGATGTATATATGAAAAGAATTCAAAATTTTCATTACTTGAACTTATTCAAGACTTTTATTTCTCCCCCATGTCTAGTTAAGCTTGATTCTGAGTGAATCACTGTGGGGCACAAACTACTCCAAGTTTATTTCACATATACTCAAAAGGTTCCCTTGCAAGCGGTTTGGTGAAGATATCTACAATATGTTCCTTTGTCCCAACATACTCTAGCTTGATGTTCTTCTTTGTATCATGTTCCCGTAAGAACTTATACCTAATCGGAATGTACTTTGTCTTAGAGTGCATCACTATATTCTTTGAAATATTGATGGCATTGGTGTTGTCACAAAGTATTGAAATAGGATCATCATACTTTACTTTCATATCCTGCAATGTCTGCTTGATCCAAAGAACCTGAGTACAACAAGATGTTGTTGCAATGTATTCTTCCTTTTTTGTGGAAAAAGATACCGATGATTGTTCCTTGCTTATCCACGATACCAGACACTCACCCAAGTATAAATTTTCTCCACTTGTACTTCTATCATCAATGCAACCTACCCAATATGCATATGTGTAGGCCACAAGAGATATATCCTTCCCTTTTGAATACCATAAACCAAACTCTTATGTACCTTTGAGATATCTAAATATCCTCTTTACTACCAAAACATGTGATTCCTTTGGTGCTGCTTGAAACCTTGCAACCTGTACAACTTCCTACATCACATCTGGTCTATAAGTTGTCACATAAAGTAAGATATCAATCATCGATATATATTTTCCCTAATCTGCATCCTTGGAATCATCATCCTTACTTAACTTGCAACTTGTATGCATAGGAGTACTGAATGGTTTGCAATATGTCATTCCAAACTTCTTCAACATTACTTTGATATATTTTTCCTGAGATATGAAGAAACCTTTATTTATCTTACATATTTGTAGTCCTGAAAAGAAGGTTAACTCACCAAACAAGGACATCTCAAAATTGTGCTACATGTCTTTGGAAAACTTCTGACTCATCCTGTCATCGTCACTTCTGAAGATAATGACATCTATATAGACTACAATAATCAATATACTATCTCGATCCACCTTTATGTAGAGATTGATGTCTACATTTCCTTTCTTAAAACCTTGTTGACGTAAACATCTGTTTGGTCTCGAATACCATGCTCTGGGGGCTTGTTTGAGACCATATAAAGCCTTCTTCAATCTACAAACATAACCTTCCTTCTCTGATAACTGGAATCCTTCTGGCTTCTCAATGCAGAATTTTTCCTCTAGATATCCTTTTAGGAATGGTGATTTCATGTCCATCTGATACACTTTAATATTCTTGGAGCATGCATAAGCTAGTATTAGTTTGATTTCTTCCATCCTGGAAACTGGCGAAAACTTATCTTCAAAATATATACCTTCAAATTGAAACCATCCTTTGCATACCAATATTTCTTTGTTCCCGATAACCTATCCATTCTCATTCAATTTGTTCCTGAAGACCCACTTTGTACCGATGACATTCTTGTTCTTTGATATTGGAACTAGCTCCCATGTGTGATTCTTCTCTATCTGATCTAACTCTTCATTCATGGCCTTGAACCAATGTTAATCTTTGTTGGCTTCTTCAAAACTACTTGGCTCAATTGTAGACAATAGTTCTAGATGATGTTGATGTTGGGTTACAAAGAGGGGGGGTGAATCAGGAATTGCGTAATTATAACCCTTTTTCTCCAAATAATCCAATTGTTATATCAATGTAGAATTACTATCCAATAATGAGAAATAAGAAATTAACAATCACACACATACATAATACACCAGTGTTTTACGTGGAAACCCAAATTGAGAGAAAACCACAGAATGATTTACCTTATATGTCTTGAATAATTACATTCATTGGAAGCACCAACTTCCTTTATTTTCTAGCTGCAATAGGAAGGAGGCTCCAACCCCCTAGTTTCTCAGGCTACAACCCGGGGGAAGCTCCAACTCCCCAATTCTATGGCTACAAACAAAAGGAGGCTACAACCCCCTATGTTCTCTGGATACAACCAAAAGGTGTCTACAACAACCTTCCCTTGCCCCGTCGAACTTCCCTAAAGTAGAAGTAGAATGATGGAACCACTGTCACACTATCACTGTGAAATATACCATTGTAAACATGTACCAATAAACCTGCACCATGCATCAACCATTCATCAACCTGTACCTCAACCTGTAATCAACCTATACCATAAACAAGTGCATCAACCATGCACCAACCTGTACCGAACAATCTGTAATCAACCTGTACCAGAAACAAGTGCAACCAACCATGTACCAAGTATGTACCAATCATGTGTCAAGTACTCATCAACTATGACTCATCAATATGTACCAACATCATCAACTATACACCTCATGTATGTGCCAACTCATCAACTACTTGTCTCAACCATGTACCCAAACTTGTACCTCAACCAAAATCCCTCATCAATTTCATCATCCAAATATGATTTGTAACTCTGTAATAGACTTGTTTTATATGATCACATACCTGCAAACCTTCCTTAACGTTAACAAAAAGAGACTAGCATTTTCATCAAACGTTTATTTAGTCTCACAAGACTAGTTTTGGATTAGTCACCAACCCTAACTTGAAATAATCATAACTTTGTAGTTGTAATGAATAAAGATCTTGAACTTATACACAATGTTTTTAAATTTTTTTTATGCAATTCCTCCCGGTTTCACTACTTGTAACCTCTCAGAAAAGGAGTTATGGAAAAAATGGCACACCTTGTTGAATTTTGGCTTATTCTAGAGAACGACCTTGTAGAGTGTGCCCCACATGGAATATTTGTTTATTTGATCTGAAAATGTTACACAGAATACTAAATAATGTACTCTAACCAACACATTTTTTCTTACTTAATTTGGATTTGTTATGAATAAGTTGTGACGTTTTTACCCGAAACACCTATTTTTGACTAGTTTCAGGACTAGCCACAAACCCTATTTTACACGAAGCGTAACTCCAAAAATACAACGACCCACAAGATGAATTTTTTACCATAGATACTTGGATATGTTTCCTCAATGACATAGAAATTTTAGGGTCTGAATCATTCTAGAAAAAAATTTATTTCTAAAATGGTGAGATGACCTGAAAAAAAACATACCTTAGAAAGCATCATCAAAAGATTTTATCCTTCCTTGAATTTTGGCCTTCTTTTCTTCACTTTCCTTAGAAATTTGGCTTAGATATCCTTTGGTTACCTCATAAACCTATAGGTATTCAATATGCTCAAGTGTGATTTAAATGAGAGAGCCTTGCCTCTTATTTATACTCTCCAAGTAGCTTCCTTAAAAACATCTTCTAGGTCACTTTGCCCGCTTTCATTATTTTAGGGTCAACCCACTTCTAATTTCTCCATTAAATTTATTATTTAAATAATTTGTTTTATATTCACTTTGAATTATATTGCACTCATCACTTCACTTTATCATTTACCTTTAAAAACTCTTAAACCACTTTGACTACTTTGACATTTTCAGGCTTCTAGATGACATATGAGGGTCCTCTAACTTCGTAAGGCCATAACACTCAAACCGTGAGGAGTTATGTGAAATTACGCATACCACCGGAAACCGAATGACATTTACTATCCGTATAGAATAGTATTACCTAAAAATATATCAAAAATCATACCGTTATCCATCAAACAAACTTGGGTCCATTACCCAAACTTGGGTTCTCCAACTTCTCATGGCCATAACTCTCTAACCGTGAGGAGTTATGTGACGTTCCACATACCACTGGAAATGACATGAAAAGAAATATCCATATAGGATAGTTTCACTAAAAACTTCACATGCGTTCATCTCATTATTCCACAAATAAGAATGGGTTCTCTAACCATACTTCTAGGATAACTCAATCCGCAAAGTGTCTTCCCGTGAGGGATTTCACCATAAGGGGACCACTTTGGAGTTCATCCATTTCTTCTTATTATCAACCATGACAAGACAATAATGATTAATATTTACATCAAATGATCTTGGGTCCATTACCCAACCTTTGTGCTACAGGTCTTTCTTCAAGGGTTGACATCAATGACAACCAACCTTAATCAATACTATCCCCCTTTGGCATTGATGGAAACACTCTGATGCAATACTGAAATGATATCACTCATGCTCCCCCTGGAGCCATGCCTCTATCCTTTGTATCTGATAAATCTACTCCACTAGAACCATGCCTCTTCCCTCTACCTTTGTCCTCTACATATGATAAATCTCTCCCCCTTTGTCATCAATGGAAAAGGTATCTTTCCATCTAGGGTTTCTCCCCCTGACTGAATTGTGCTCTTATGGTGCTTCCTCGTGTAAATATAAGACATATAAGATAATCATTCAAAAATAATTCATCTTGGAGTAGAAATAACTCCAAGTCTCTGACGAAGATATTAAAAGGATTCCCGTGGAAGTGGTTTTGTGAAGATGTCTGCCACTTGTTCTTTTGTGCCCACATACTCAACTCTGGTGTTCTTTTCTGAAACCTGCTCCCGTAGAAAGTGATACTTGATTGGAATGTGCTTTGTCTTGGAGTGCATCACCGGGTTCTTCGAGATACCGATGGCGCTTGTATTATCACAATAGATTGTAATGGGCTCATCATACTCAACCTGTATATCTGTCAGTGTTTGTTTCATCCAAAGAACCTGTGTACAACATGATGTTGCTGCAATATACTCTATCTCGGTTGTAGATACTGATGATTGTTTCCTGCTTAGCCATGATACTAAACACTCACCCAAGTAGAACGCTGCTCCACTGGTGCTTCATCGGTCATCAATACAACCTGCCTGATAGATCCTTTCCATTTGGATACCATAATCTAAACTCTTATGTTTCTTTGATATATCTGAAAATCCTCTTCACTGCTAACACATGTGACTCCTTTGGTGCTGCTTGAAATCATGCCAGCTATCCAACTACCTGCATTACATCTAGTCTGGATGTTGTCACATATAGTAGGTTTCCAATCATTGACCTGTATTGCCTCTGATCTGTAGACTTTGAATCATCATCTTTGCTCAACTTGCAACTGGTTTGCATGGGAGTGATAACTAGTTTGCAATCTTCCATTGCAAACCTCTTTAGCATTTCTATGATATACTTGGTTTGAGAAATAAAGATTCCTTGGTTGCTTTGACATATTTGAAGTCCCAAAAAGAAGGATAGTTCTCCAAGTAACGACATTTCAAATTAATTATGCATATCTTTTGCAAATTTTGCACTTAACCTATCATCATCACTACCAAAAATAATATCATCAACATAAACTTCAATTAATAAAATATTACCTTCACTTACCTTGATGTAGAGGTTGTTGTCTGCACTTCCTTTTCTGAACCCTACCTGCTGCAAATACTTATCCAGTCTAGAGTACCATGCTTTAGGAGCCCGTTTTAGACCATACAAGGCCTTATTTAATTTACTAACATAATTTGTGTTCTCTGACAACCGAAATCCTTCTGGTTTTTCAATGTAGACTTATTCTTCAAGTTCCCCATTCAGAAAAGATGATTTTACATCCATCTAATATACTTTAACATTTTTGGAGCATGCATAGGCTAAAAGAAACTGGATTGCTTCCATTCAGGAAACTACGGAAAATGTCTCTTCAAAGTCAATTCCTTCAATCTGTGCATATCCTTTACATACCAATCTAGATTTGTTCCTTGTAACTTGTCCATATTCATTTAATTTATTCCTGAAAATCCATTTTGTGTATATCACATTCTTATTCTTTGGTCTTGGAACCAGTTCCCAAGTGTTATTTTTCTCTATTTGATCTAATTATTCATTCATGGCCTTATTCCAAAATTCATCCTTGTTGTCTTCTTCAAAATAGTTTGGTTCAATTGTAGATAAGAGTGCTAGGTGTGTTTGTTTTGGTGAATATATTTTTCTTCTAGTCTCAACTCCTGCATCTTTGTTTCCAATAATATGATATGAAAGATGATTCTTCTGTACTCATTTGCTAGGTGTCTTTGGAGATACTTTTTGAACTTGCTCTTCTGTTTTTGTTGGATTATCTTCATCTTCCTCTTCTAATTCATCTTCTTCTTCTTCTTCTTTGAAAAGTTGTTCCATTGATTTGTTTTCTTCTTCCTTTGATTCGGGCTTGCCTGTTTCATCAATTGTTACATTGATGCTTTCCACAACTTTGTTCAATCTTAGATTGTAACACTTGTATGCTTTCCTTGTACTTGAGTAACCAAAAATTAATCCTTTGTCCACATGAGAGTAAAACTTTCCCATTCTTCCATCTTCTCTTTTGATGTAGCATTTGCTTCCAAAACCTCTGAAGTGCTTCACATTTGTTGGTCTTCCTTTCCATAGCTCGTAGGGAGTTTTATCAGTGTTGTTTCTAAGAATTACTCTTTTTTGAATGTGAACTATTGTATGCGCTTCCTGTGTCCAAAATATATCTATCAATTTGGAATCCATTAACATTGTTCGAGCCATTTCCTGTACTGTCTTGTTCTTTATTTCAACAACTCCATTTTGTTGAGGTGTCCTAGCAATGGAGAATTGCCTTTTTATTCCATGACTATTGCAGTAGTCCATAAATTCCTTTGAAGTGAACTCTCCTCCATTAT
>ML816394.1:161129-172347 GCA_009831015.1 Picea engelmannii | reverse complement strand
TGCATTTGGATCTATTATGAATAATTTATGACGTTTTTACCCGAAACACTTGTTTTTGACTAGTTTCAGGACTAGCCACAAACTTTATTTTCCATGGAGTGTAAATCCAAACATACAATGACCCACAAGATTAAATTTTTACCAAAGATACTTGGATATTTTTTCTCAATGGCATAGCAATTTCACAATCTGAATCATTCTATAAAAAAAATTATTGCAAAAATGGTGAGATGACCTGATAAAACATACCTTAGAAAGCATCATCAAAAGAATTTATCCTTCCTTGAATTCTAGCCTTCTTTTATTCACTTTCCTCATAAATTCGGCTTAGATATCCTTTGGTTACCTCAGACACCTATAGGTATTCAATATTCTCAAGTGTGATTTAAATGAGAGAGCCTTTCCTCTTATTTATACTCTCCAAGTAGCTTCCTTAAAAACATCTTCTAGGTCACTTTGCCCACTTTCCTTATTTTTGGGTTAACCCACTTCTAATTTCTCCATTAAATTTATTATTTAAATAATTGATTTTGTATTCACTTTGGCTACTTTGACCTTTTGGGGCTTCTATATGACATATTAGGTTCCTCCAATTTCGTAATGCCATAACTCTCAAACCGTGAGGAGTTATGTGACGTTCCACATACCACCAGAAATGGAATGACATGTACTATCCATATAGAATAGTATTTCCTGAAAATATATCAAAACACATACCTTTATCCATCAAACAAACTTGGGTCCATTACCCAAACCTAGGTTCTCCAACTTTTCATGGCCATAACTCTCTAACTGTGAGGAGTTATGTGATGTTCCAAATACCACCGGAAATGGCATGACAAACACTATCCATCTAGGATAGTTTCACTGAAAAATTTACTGGTGTTCATATCATTATTACACAAATAAGCATGGGTTATCTAACCATACTTCTAGGATACCTCAATCCGCAAATCGTCTTCTTGTGACGGATTTCACCATAAGAGGACCACTTTGGAGTTCATCCATTTCTACTTATTATCAACCATGACAAGACAGTAACGAGTCATCTTTACATCAAAAAATCTTGTTTCCATTACCCAACCTTTATGCTACGGGGCTTTCTTCAAGGGTTGACATCAATGACAACCAACCTTAATCAACAGTTGTTCTGGTGAATAGATGATTGTTCTAGTTTCAACTCATATATATTTATTTCCAATAATCTAATATGATGGATGATTCTTCGTCAATCGTATGTTGGGTGTCTTTGGATACTTGAATATCCTATTTTTCTTGATCTACTTCTGGCTTCTCTTCTTTTTCATCTGATTCTTCAACTTCTTCTTCTTATTTCAAATATTCTTCGTGATCTTGTTCCACTGAATCTTTGCTAATTTATTTTATCTTTCGACCATCTGTCTCATGAACCGTCACATTGATGATTTCCACTATTCTGTTGAGTCTCATATTGAAACATTTGTATTCTTTCCTTTTGCTTGAGTACCCAACCAATATGCTTTATCGACTCGAGAATAAAATTTTCCAATTCTACCATCTTCTCTTTTGATGTAGCATTTGCTTTCGAAAACTTTGAAGTGCTTTACATTTTCTAGTCTTCCTTTCCATAGCTCGTATGGAGTATTATCACTATTATTTCTAAGCATCCCTTTGTTATGAATGTGAACTATTGTATGTACATATTATAAGAAAAATACATCTATCAACTTGGAATCCATTAACATGGTTCTGGACATTTCCTATATTGTTTTGTTATTCCTTTCAACAACTCCATTTTGTTGAGGTGTCCTGGCTACTGAGAATTGCCTCTTTATCCTATGCTCACTGTAAAATTCCATGAATTCCTTTGATGTAATTTCTCCTCCATTATATCATATTAAACACTTGTTTTTCAACTATGTCTCAGTTTCAACCATCTCTTTGTATGTCTTGAAGCTTTCGAATTCTTCTAATTTCTTATTCAGAAAGAAAACTGCAGTCATTCTTGTGTAGTCATCTACTAGTAGCATGAAGTATTGTTCACCTTTCAATCCTTTTGTTCTTGTCGTTCCAACCAAATCAGTATGTATAATTTCTAGTGGTTTTGTTGTGCAACATTCCTTTTACTTGAACTTTGTCTTAGTAGTTTTTCCCTATAGACAATGCTTGCATAGAATGTTTGTTGGCTTCTAGATCTCAAACATTTCTCTTACCACTTCATTTTTTCTAACTTTGAAAATATTATCAAAATTTATGTGACCCATTCTTCTGTGATAGATCCAACTTTCATCATCCTTTCCTAAGAAACATATTTCCTTTCCTATTTATTTTAGATCATATATGTTGCTTGGAGTTCTTACAGTTGTAGCTACCAACTTTCCTAATTCTTCTTTCCTTATCTCACACTTCTTTGAATCAAACACAATTATGTGTCCTTGATCACACATTTGAATTGCACATAGCCGATCGTGTTTCATGTCTTCGACCAATAAAACATTTCTGCAGTGGCATCCTTACTTCCGAGCTTGATTGTTGCCTTTCCAATAATCTTGGCTAAGTTGTCATTCCCAAATGAAGTTGATCCATCTCTTTCCTTTTTCAATCACATAAACCTGTCTTTATCACCTGCCATGTGCTTTGAGAATCCACTGTCAACATACCATCCACGTTTCTTGTGTTGAGCTTGTAGAAAAAGATTTCATTCTTCAGTGTTGAATTGATCCTACTTTCTTATCCATATTCTTTGTGGTTCATGCTTATGAATTTTGATATTCTGCTTTGGTTCCCTTGTATCATTCTACCTCATCACTTAATGATCAAAATTTGTTGTAGCTTCTACTATGTTCTTCATGAGATCTCTTGGATAACTATTTCTTGTATAGCCCTCATCGTTGCTTCTTTTCTTGGTATTGGATCTACTTTTCATAGATTTTTTCCCAAAATTACAACATGAATAACATGAACCAAGAAAAATAGTTTGATACCTGGGAGTGGAACATCTTCTTAATGGTGCCACTCTTCTAAATCCTTATTCTTCTTGGGGTATTTCTATAGCTGACTACTATTGATATTGACTTCCGAATTTTCTAGGTGGTGCATTGTCTTTGTAATATTCCCCTTGAGTTTTCATGTCTTCTTATTTTGAGGGACCTCTGACAACTTCTGTATACATTATTGGTTCTTCTTCTTGCTCTTTTTTTTGGATCTTGAGCATTTCTCTGTCTACGTTTGATCGTATTCTAATCCAGATATATCATAGTAAGTTATTTTATTGTTAATTATATTATTCAATATCCTTGTGTTGTTTTGTTGCATGTCCTTCTTCTGAACATCTTTTCTTAGAATGACTATCTCTGCTTCTAAATTTTCAATGATCCTGTCCTTTTCATCTAACTTTCCTTCAAGTGCTTATTTAATCCTATTGTCTTATTCTTCCTGGATTTTTATCTTCAGGATTTTCTGCTTGATTTCTTTGGAGTTCTGAGATTATTCTTTCTTCGTTAGTTCTTCCTGGAGTGACTTGTTTTTATTCTTTTCTATTTTAATAAATTCTATGGCACTCAACAATTATTATTTGTAATTGACTTCTACCTCTTCATATTCTTCTTTGGAGACTTCTTCATCGGAGTCTTCTATTTCCATGAATATTACCCTTTCTGTATCACTATTGTTGACTTCATATTCGTCTAATGAGGAACTGTCTTCCTTGGTGTAAAGTATTTTCTTGAAAATTTTCTTTTTATTTCTTCTACCCTTTTGAATTTTCTTTTTCTTTTTAGGGTCATCTTATTCTTCATTTCTTTTCTTTTTATTATAAGGACATTTATTAGAAAAATGACGAAAACCATCACAATCAAAACAAATCAATGGAATCTTACCTTTGTATTTGTCAGCTCCTATTTTCAACCTTCTGACAAAGTTAGCCACTTCTTCATCTTCATTTGAATCATCGTTGCAACTACAATCTGACTTTTCCTTCTGTTTATATTTCTTCTTTATCTTATTTGATGCCTTGAATGTTTATTCCTTCATGACTGGATTGTCTTGCTCTATCCTCATCTCATAAGATGTGAGTATCTCGTGCAACTAATCCATGATCAAGGTGTCTAGATCTGCTCTCTCTTCTCGGGATGAAATCTTCGAATCATATCTCATAGGTAGAGACCTCAATACCTTTTAAAAAATGATTGCTTCCTTCATTTCTTCTCCCAAACATTTGATGGCATTGATTGTCTCATCAACTCGTAGAAAGTAGGAGGCAATATTTTCATCTTCCTTCATCTTCAATTGTTCAAACTTGACTCTAAATGTTTAAAGTTTGACTCCTTTCACTTTGGAATCTCCTTCATAGATATTCTTCAGTTTGTCCTATATTTATTTTTCATATTCAGAGTGCACAACCTTGGTTTATACCTATTCAAACAAACCATTTAGGATGGCATTTTTAGCTCTAGAATCATTGTCTTCAAAAAAAATTCCATCCTTATCTATCAGGGGAGTGGTTGGTGCTTTGTATCCATCTACGTTTGCTCGCCAAAAATAGAATCCATGTTCCTATACATATGTTTCCATTCATCTACTCCATAAGTCATAGTTTTGACCATAAAACTATGGTACCCCAATCCTAACATAGTCCATGATATCCTTCCAGTGGTTAGACTACTTTTTGAAGGACCTGATCTGATACCAATTGTTAGATTATTGATAGGGGGGTGAATCAGTAATGTGAAATTATAGTACTTTTAACCATATTTTATTCTTCCACAATATTCAGCAGTTTACCATTAACATTCAAGATATCATTGGCAGTATAATCATAAACAACATCACATCACAATAGATACATAGTACACCATAATTTATGTGGAAACCCAAACATGAGAAAACCACAGAATAATTTTATTATATATAAAAATAATACATTCAATGGAAGAAACAACTTTCGATTCTCCAGCTACAACTGGAAGGAGGCTACAACTGGAAGGAGGATCCAACCCCCTATGCTCAGGATCTAACCTGGAGGAAGATACAAATCCTTGAATTATATGGCTCCAAACAGAAGGAGTCTACAACCCCCTGAGTTCTCCAGCTCCAACTGGAAGGTGGATACAACCAACTATCCTTTCCCTATCCAATCGTCCCGTGATATAAATGTAGACCAATTTCCGCTATCACAAACTCTACCACTATCACTGCCACTCTGTCTCTATCACTATCACATCAAATTGTATCTTCTACTGTCACCGTCACTCTATCTTTGTCACTGTCACATCAACCTATATTTTCTCATCAACCAACTAAAAATGTACCATACCATGCATCAAGTGTATACCAATATACATATTATCTCATGCATAAATCATGAACAAAAAGATACATCAACAATGAATAGTGAATCATGAACTAGAGCATCAACCATGTACAACCTGTTCCATATACCATATCATCAACCATATGTAGATATGTACCATGTCATCAATGAAGAATTTCAAAGAACCTATTCATTCCCCTCATGCATAAATCATCATGCAACATGAATATCCCTCAACCATGTACAAGCAACTCAAGATGTGATCTATGAGAATCATATCAATGATGTAACCTACATCGGTGCCCTTTTGTTGGTAACCCGAAGAGGACCCTAGATTGAAACATTTTCACCAACATACCATACATATGAGTGCTCCTCACTCAGCCAATCAACCAAGATATACCATATCCAAACACCAAACAAACCATACCAAGTATGCCTCAAGCATACACCATATCATGACAAGAAGTAACCATCAAAGCAAGTATACAACCATACAAATACCTTTGTAGTTGACCTGAACCTCTGAGATGTTGACCTGTAGACTTACTTCAAATGTTTAGGGACCTGGTACCAACATCTACTCAAGATTTCATTAGCTCTTCATAGATACACGACCTTATATTCTACAACCCACAAATATCTACATTTTCCTTCACTACAATCCGTGTACATCTACTCCCTAATAACCTACAACTCATGGATACATAAGAAACTAGGGTTTTCTACACCCCCTAGACTTTCACCTTCGACCCTCCTTTGCTACCTCAGAAAAATTTCGTCACAACCTTAGCAAAATATGACTAGTTAAAAAGATAGATAATCAATGAATGAGTGTGTGAGTGTTATTGTGAATGACTCCTTTAGGTACTTATATACTTGATCTAGGTAACTCCTCTCTTTAATTTAGGGATTCTAGGGCTTCGTGTTACAACAAATTTACCCCTTTGACCAAGAATTATAACAAACTAGGGGCTTCTTGTCCACTCTTCAGGGATTCGAAATTTACAAGGCCATATCTCCCTAACCATGAGGAACTATGTGGCATTCCACATATCACTAGAAATGACACGACAATTAATATCCATTTATGAGGGTCATTCATGCATTTACACTGTCATTCATTTCCATATTCCTTATTCAACTTTGGGTACCAATACCACATCGTCGGGGCTATCCGAATATGCAACCAGAATTATTCAAGGATTGAACTCAATATATAAGGGTTGAAATAATTCTCCAACGGTTGAAATCAATGACAGCCAACAAACCATTGTCCAACACTATAGGGGGAGCACCACTTTGTTTAGAGTAAAATAAGGAGAATCCCACATTTTCATAAGGGAAAGATATGAAGAGATGAGGTTGGTTTTGCTCGAATCCTATCCTATGGATATATATTAGGATAAAATCCAAACTCATGTAGCCACATCCTCAACCACTTCCATAAATATCCCATGGTGGTTGAGCCTCACAATGCTATAAATTGAATGCATTTCCATCGTGAAAAGGCAGGAAGATTTTAGGTGTCAAACCTTTGATCCTGGGAGAAAGAATTCATTGAAGTATAAACAATTTGATCTCAATATTTTCATGTAGTGAATGTATGAGGAGAGCTTGAAGAATATTGCAATGGCATAAACTTGATTTGTATGTTCCTTCTTTTGTCTTTCCATTAATATTAACTTTGGCATATTTCTTTCATTATGATTGTTTATTGTAATGTCTATGCTTGAGTCAAATTGGGTATAGATAGATCTATTTTATATAATCATATAGAGTAGGAGAAAATATTTCTTTTTTTTTTCATCGTAGTTCTTGAATCGTGCTAAGGAGCTTGGAGATCAAGTCTGAAGCTTGGAGCAGTGAGGAAAAACGTCGAAATAAGAAACGTCACATTCTTTATGTTTCTCATTTTGATTGGTTACAAATTAGATATATAAGGAAAGTATAAACCATATGTTTTATTCTATCTTTGGACAAAAGAAGGGATATTGGTCCAAAGGGGAGCCTAACTTGTCTGCAGGGTAAGATTTATCATAACAAAAAAATGACGACTCCACTCGGGAAGTACTTTGACTAGTCTTTCCTTTGGTTCATCTTAAATCCTTGTTTATGATTACATCTTGTTTGTTTTATGCTTTATTTTGGATTATTTCATCTTCCCTCAAATTCATCAAGAAGTTTACAGAGTCATTGACTGACTCTCTACTGAGTTTAATATTTTTGGTGCTTTTTTCAAGCATTTTCCATAACCAACACTCCCCTACAGTGGTTTCCAGAGTGCCATCAAACTGACTGGCATTCCCCCTTGGTCTCTTAGGGAGTTCCATAACACTCTATTCCTTTGGTAACATGGTTTCCAGTCTCTCTTTTTAGGTGGATTCATGAAGTTCTTCTCTATTTTTCTCATTCTACTATTAAGAGGATTTTAACCTAGAGTCTTTTGGTTTGTATTTGACTTTTTTTTGATTGAGAAATTGACATTCATCACTCATTTCATTTCCTTATTTGAGTTTTCAAACTTCTCTTAGTTTTGAAATTGTATGGTCCCCTTGGGTTAACAATATCCCTCGGTTCATCCTACTTTTCATTTTTATGATCTTCGTCTCACAAAGTTTTCAGATTGCTTGATTTTTGGGAAGTTTTCATCAACTAGAATTTGAAAAGATTGTTTGGTATTGAGTCATTTTTGTCTTCATTGAAACATCTCTCTTTTTGAATGATTAGGACTCTCTTGTTTACCGCAACCCAACCTTGAATATTGATTATTTCTACTCATTTTTGAGTATTTTCAAGAGTGATTTTCTTCTTTCTCGTTTACATCTTTTGAGTTCCCGATTGAACAAGTTGTGAAGTCCATTTTTATAATTGATTTCTTTCAGTTCTCATCAGTTTTTTAGTGCACTTTCTTTGGTTTTTTTTCCTCCCGTTTCTTTGTGTCAAACATTGATCTCTTTCATTTCACTTGAAAGTTAAGAAGCATTAAAGTTTGCATATCTCATTGCATACACAATCAAACAAAGAATTGTTTTGCATTCTTTAGGAATTTTTTTTTGGTACACGTTTGAAAGAGATAGTTTTGCATTTGGATTTTGGAAACATTTTCTTGGTAGTTTGGAATAATCTTGCTCCTAGAAATTGAAACGTTACATAACATTTGAGTACTTTATTGTGTTAAGAAGAATATAATTCTTATCCTTCTCATATATAGAATTAGCCAAAAATAAAGAATTGCATCTCATTATTTTGCATTCTATTGGAGTCAAATCTCATACATCATCGGTTTCATCTCTGTGAACCTTATGAGTAAAAAACCATTGAAATTAACCATGTGCTAATAAAATCCACTATACATTTTTTGGTTTTTAACACACCAACATTAGCACAGGGTTAGGGTCTTTGGACTAGGAAAAGCAAGTAAACCATCCAAGACTACTAAAAAATATTTAAAAGACTGAAGAGTGAACAAATCCAATTTTCATATAAGCCTAGTCGTGAACCCCCTCTAACATAGGGGATAAACACAAGGTAACATGAAGAAGAGTAGTGAATATTACCCCTCCAAATATTGACCAATTTTTATTGGATATATTGGTAAATGCGGACATAAATTGATCTCCCTAGATCCACCTAGATCTAGAACAAAACAAGACAAGACATGACGCTTTCCCTAAGCTCTAATCATTGAATCTATTTTCAAAGAAAGGATGAGTAACATAGCTTTGAATATCGCTTCCTTATGTCTTTGTTGTCCCTGCTTCGCTCCGGTGCTCTTGTGCTATAGATCCTGCAATGGAACACAAACCAACCAAAGTGAAAGCAATAATAGTATATTCAATGAAGACTTATACATGTGATCAAGGAATCATGTAATAAAATGAGAATGATTTTATGGGAAAGAAACATGCCACTGTATTATATTAAGAGAAAGTGGAAGATACAACCAAACAACCTTGATGTCACTAAGTTCCCTTTCGGTGGCCCTTGCTCTTGACACACACACTTTCTCCAAGCTTGCATGACGATGATCCACAATAACTAGATAAGCTAAGATGAATCCTTCAAGCATATGATGTAGAGTACCTCAAACAATTCACAGCCTATTCAACCTTAATCATTCCTTACTTTCTCTTTATTAATACTTTTTCTCACTTAATGCTTAACCTTTTCCATGAGAAATCCATCATTATAAAGGAGAAAGAGAGGTGGTTAAAGAGATCAAGATGATACCACCAAATCAGAGAGGCGGGTAGGATCTCAACCTAATGGATGCCACCTCATATTCTATAAGATTCCTTCTAGAAATTTCGTGAAATTCTTCCTTTTTCTTAGTTTTAGAACACCGTCACACCATGTCTATATAGCAGTCTACGAAAACCCCGCAGGCTAGGTTTAGAGCAGCCTGTGGAAATTAGGCATTTCCGCACTGTATAATACTACTAGCCTATGACGTCCTTCTAGAAGCAAGCCTTGTAGAGCAAGAGAACAATTAATTTTCTCATGGGAAAGATCCTTTTGAGAGGATGAATACATGCTTGTAGACACATCACTATGGTGACCAAAGTAATGTGTAACACCAATCATAGTGGAAAGAGCGTATACTGGGGGTGTTTCTTGAAGTGTCACTAGTTTAATTTGGTATTAGTGCTTCATGAATCTCAAATATGTTCAAGGTCCTCAGGATTTTTACCAATCCACTTGTCTTCAGTCCTCTAGAAAAATTTCATACTCTGATAGCCTATCGACCTTCCAATCTGTACGGTCCCGATTGTCAACTGTACCTTCTCTAAGGCTGATTGTGAGTTGGTAATCTTAGTGGCATTTATTAGGTATCTACAAAGGTGACTGTGGGGGTATTCCTATGGTACCTAGGCCATATGTCTTATCACACTTTAATTACCCTTGGAGGGTGATCTTGCAAAAGCAAGGGTTTCTTGCACCGAGAAGGGATGTTACAAGGCGGTCGAGGTAACTTCTTCTCATTGCTTCACTGGCATATTGACATATCATCTTCGAAAGATCCTTGAACCTAATTTTTCTTGGCTAATTTCTTTTAGTTTTCTTAGGAGTGTGTTTCTTTGATTTTTGTAGTTGACCATAGGGATCGTTAAATTTTTTTGGTTCATAGTATACAAGGTATGGATCCTAAATTTCAATAACCTCAACAAAACATTTCTTAAAAAGGACTGATCGATCAAACTTCTGATATTGGGAGTGTAGCTTATGGAAGTGGCCAACACGTAGCAGAACCAATCAAAACCTTTTGTAGAAATACTTGCATCTTACATGAATCCTCTTTTAGTGATCCACTCAGTCCACCATGCATCGATCCACCATCCACGAGATATCATGATGGTTATTCTTCTTACAATTTACCATCTAGTTCAACCACTAGGAAATCTTTTGGAATGAATCAACCGACTTTTAGTTTTCCATAAGGACTTGGGAATTTATCTTTATACACAACTCCTTTAGTTGGTACTACTGGTTCTTCTTATTTATTAGGAACATCAGTGACCTAGGTAACCCCGACACAACCACGTGTGAATACATCTCCCTTCGCACATGGGTCAAGTAATATTCTCACTTCACTATTTCCACACATGCACACACCAAGTGCTTTACTTGGTCATCACATCGGTCATATGTCCATCAATCAAGTCATTCACTCAACCATGTTTACACAATATACTCAACCTCCATCTCAAACCTTGCACATGAGTACACCCTATATTGGAGGTTAATATTCAATGGGAGGCCAACCTTTAGTTGGGGGTGTTATCAACATTTCTTGCACATGGATGTTTTCCTCTCCGATTTGAGGCCTCTGATGTAAACACATAGAAGTGGGATTTTGAAAGCCGGTCAGGTGAGTTTTATTCAAAGGCCGCAACCATAAACGTCAAGCGAGCCTGATCATGGACA
>ML816394.1:128052-157499 GCA_009831015.1 Picea engelmannii | reverse complement strand
AGCTTCTATCCAGGAAGCTACTTGAATGGCTATGGTGGAAATCTGCTTTCACTTAGCCCCATGTGAAATATTTCATTAGAATTAGGATTGTATATAAATAAGCTTTTTCGAGCATGTAGTTATTTTGTTCCATTTATTTTTCGTCTTGTATTTTCAGCAGCAGGATATTTTGAGCCAGACTCCATAGCCCAACAGCAAGGCACTGAAACTGAAAAAGTGTTCTTAGAGCATCACAGGGACGACTCTATCCCCCATGGAGCCTAATGTTAGCAACATTTCTTGCACATGGATGTTTTCCTCTCCGATTTGAGGCCTCTGATGTAAACACATAGAAGCAGGATTTTGAAAGCCGGTCGGGTGAGTTTTATTCAAAGGCCGCAACCATAAACGTCAAGCGAGCCTGATCATGGACACGAGAAATAGTGAAATATATCTAGACCATCCGTCTGAGAAAGGACGTGTGGCAGGAGATTGGCGTCATCGGGAAAGTCCTGATAGGGAAGCGCCCATCGGGAAACTTGAAGCCATCGGGATATCGGGGATCTTGGGGACGAGTGATTCATGCACTTCAAAAATGCGAATCGCGAAACCCCAATGGAAAGTATGGTCAAGGGCATATGGTAGTGGCCACTTGGACCAGGGCCTAGTCAAAGGGCTAGCACGAAAGGCGCATCGGCAATCGGAGAATCACGACTCCCGGGCACTTATGCATCAAGGCATCAAAACCGCCGAAGCCCCGATAGAGGTTCGTCTCGGGTCACATAAGAGGTGGTCATATGGATGATAATATAGCAAGGAGGGATAGCCCATGCACGCGCTCATCGGAGGATTGGTGATCGGGAATTCAGGAGTCAAGAACTCTTAACAGCAGGCTCCTGCAAGTCCTTCTATCCCTACTACAATTGTCATGTATCTTGTACAACCATATCGAGGAGTTTCTAATCCTTTGTGGGGTCAACCCAATCTAGAAGGCATTCCTCAACAAGGAAATTTTCCCTATCAATCCGTAAAACCCATGATTCCAACACAACAATCCTTTCAAACATAGTATATGGTAGGTCCATCAAGGCAAATCAAAATACATGTGGGGACCATCAGGTCAATCTCAATACATAGGAGGTCTATCTGTTCAATCACAGTATATGGGTGGACAATTAGGACAACCACCTTACATGAGTGGACAAACCGAGAAGTCACCGTACATGGGGGGACCTTCAGGTCAACCACCATACATGGTAGGACCATCTAGTTTTTCCATATCACCCCAACCTCGATATGGTCCTACTAGTGTTCCCATGCCACATGGTTACCATCGGTATCCACATGATAACCGAAAACTTCCATTTTTGTCTACGTTAGATTTTCCAGATCTATCATGTTTGAAAAACAATCCCATTCAACATCACCCATTTTGGCCCTCCATCCCTGCAAAATTAACGTAAAACATCCCAAAATTTGACAGAAAACCTAGGGAATATTCTAAAAATCATGTTATGACTTTCCATTTATGATGTTCTTCAAATTCTTTCATTGATGACTCCATTTTTTTGAGGATTTTTCATAGAACACTTACAGGTGAAACAACCAAATGGTATATTGAGTTGTCGCATAACTCCTTTGTCGACTTTAATTCTCTTGCTATGGATTTTCTGATGCATTTCCAGTTTCCTATACGGTACGATACTGGTATATAGATTTTGACCTCACTCCGAAAATATTCTTCCACCCACCCACATATCTGATCATATTCATGAGTGGAAATGACAAAGATAATTTATTAAAGTTCCAATTCTGGACCAACTCCTCATGGATTGGTTTACAAATTTTCTCTTGCCACCCATCGCCAGAGATGTTGCTATGGGAGGTTTTTTTACTCAGGATAAAGATATCAGTTGTGTTCAATATTTGGACTTGGTATATTCCCAATCCAGCACACTTTACGATATGATCCCCCATGGTCCTCATATGTCGAATGATTCGACAAGAACTACTTCGAAACCAAGTTCTGTTTTGAACACCAAAACTACTTCCGCTCCTGCTCAAACCTTCGAGGTGAATGCAGTCCAATCCACTTCATCTCAGCAACTAGGAGGTAAGATGAATAATAAGGGTAAATCCAAGAAATATTCTAACCAACAAGATACTACAAAGACTATTGATACTCAACCAAATAGGAAAGATGATTTTCCTTGCATGATTTGTGTGGAAGACCACTACATGAAAGACTTCCCTCATCATGAGGAAGTCGCTAAATTTATAAAGGGTACATCCCAAACTGCAGTGTTAACTGACCCTTTCCCAGTTCAAAAAAAACATCTGGTTGCAAAAAAACCTTCCCCTCTACAAGGGGGAAACGTAGGTCATTCACACCATGGGGATGATTCCTCAAGCATCTCTTAGGTTTATATGTGTAAGGAGGTAGTTAATTTCATGACCCAAGCAAAGACTTATGACACTATTCCAGGTAATCATGCCAATGGAAAGGATATCAATCATCCCTCCACATCCTCTCCTCCTCCATCCTCCACCCCTCTTCATATTGAGAAGCCAATTTATGATGCAGTGTTGTGCCTTCCCAAGGGTACAATTTTAAAAGCGACCTTTAATCCAAGTGTCTGCGCCATCGAAAAATACAATATTGTTGAATATTTGGCACAAGAACATTGTTCTATGTCAGCCATCGAAGTTCTATAGAACTATCCAAGTCAACATAGAACCATGTTCTTGACCATTGGATCAATGGATCCATAGGAATCAAATATGATTATGTTTAATCTAGACTATTTTAAGGAGAGGCTCTCACACCACCTAGCATTTCAAATTCAATTTTTGGTTGGTGGAAAGAACATCTACGACACTTTTTTGGATGAAGGAGCCTCCACTTGTGTTATGTCTTTGTCTTTCTAGAGATCCATTGGTTCTCCTAAACTTAACCAATCTCCTACCACCCTTAAAACATTTGATGGATGTGGTTTCCAACCTCATGAACTCTTTCAATGTTTCGCTGTGACATTGAAGGGTAAAACCGCTTTGGTCAATATCTAAGTGGCTGACACGCCTCTGGATTACAATTTCTTACTTGGTCGTAGTTGGTTCTATGCGATGATTATCATCACATCTTCAGTGTTTCGTATTTTACAATTTTCCCATCAAGAGAAAATTATCACTGTTGACCAACTTGACTATTGCACTCCAGATCTCCACAATTCTACAGTGAACAATATCCCTTTTCTAGGTTCCAGTATTGGGTATGAGAGTGTAGGAGTAGGTCTCTTTAAGGATTCCTCGCTCATGGGGATTTTTCCTTTTCCTCCTCCTCACACCCTGTAGGTTTCCACGTTAAATATGATTTCAACTCAAGGTCAACAATCCCTAGAATCACTTGATCCTTTGGTATTACCTAGTCATTATGAGCCTAGTTCATTGTCTCTATCAATCTTGTTAAAAAATGAAATACACCCCCCTCCATTCAAATCAAGTCTTCCTCTAGATCAAATACTTGAACCTTCTTTTCCTCCGCCTAGTGAAAATATTCCTATTAGTATCCAGATGCCTAAACGAGGAAAGAAGAAGAGTTGATGGAGAAAAAAATGCTTGGGTGGTAATTCTTCGGCCTCTATACATCATTCTGGAGTGAAGACACTAGCTTCTAACATGCAGACTGGGGGGAAAATACCTCTAGAGAGACACACTTCTAGGAGTGATCCTCTCTTGGGGGTCGTTCCCATCATAACGTAGTAGTCTTTTCTAGACCAAGATCAGTATTTGTTCTTTCTTGTGATAGTTAATACATAAGAATATGTTACCAAGTATATTTTTATATCTTTTTTAGAATCGTAAAATCTATATGAAAAATGAACTCTTTGGAGTCTCCTTTAATCTCTTTTCATACTCCCTAAACATGAAAATATTTCTGAGTAAGCTTTCTTCCTTTCACACTGCTTAAAATGTTTGAAAGGGTGTCTTTCGAGTGGTAGTTTATCTCTTTTTTGGCCTTGCAAGACTAATTACAAAAAATGAATAATCTAGTCAAGCATGACTAGAAGAGTTATCCCTAGTATTGTTTTACACTTTTTTGGGCTTGGGAGACTAAATATACAAAAAATTCACCCATGGAGTCATATTTAAGTTCTTTTTATACTCTCTAAACATGAAAAATCATTGGTTTTACCTTCTTTGGGCTCGTAAAATTATGCATTGAAGGACCTATATGGGACCAAACTCTAGGACCCATAAAGGATCGAACCCATCCTTCTTTAGGATCGTTAAACATATGTCGAGGGACTCATTGAAGATGAGATATACCGAGCATATTTTATCCTCCTCAAGCTCGTTAAAAAGCAAATAGGTACTCACCAATCATGGTGGGGGGGAATTGAAATAAGTGGGTCAAGTTTTTTGGAATCCATTATGGAAGTTATTGTTTTCTCCCTTGAACATGGCACCTATTTGCATCTCATCCTACTATTGGGTAATCTTCTTGTCTCTGATTCATACCAATTCCATGTGTCGTTATACTTTTTCATCCCAGTCGTAGAGTTCTCTTATTATCATCACATTATGTTCTTGGTACTCATTGAGTCAATGCCTCCAAGTCATTTGTCATTCCTCACAATGTTTAAGGGAAGTTTCATTCCAAACAAACCATCTACAGTATTACTAGTTTCCATTCATGTGTCATTCCACACTCATTTAATCCACCATCTCACATCACTTTATTGTGTCAGATTCATGTAGATGATGGGGAATACATCATGCCCCTCCTTTGATGAGTCTATTCATGTTGAATTCAACATATCATCTGAGAATTAGAATTAGAAACAAATTAGTACCTTGGAACTGACATGCCTCAATGGCAGACCTCCTCACTTCCGACGATAGGTTTACACCATTGACCTCTAATAGGATGATTCCATGAATGTTGACCTCAAATCATTTATTCAAATTCGCTGAAATGTATTAAAGGTACCTTGGGAATCATTTTCATCATTGGTGATTTCCCTCTCACTTGTTAACAGTATACCTCAATGATCGGTAATCAAGTGGTTTCTACCATGTTCGACATCAAGTCATCTATTTGCATGGATAGAATTGTACCATTTCAGGATCAAGATGAAGACCCTGGGTTGCGTGCGCACTCTATTATGTTTTTTTCCTAGGTTGTGATGGAGATCATTTGAGAATGTAAAATATTTTAGTACAATCACCATGATGGAAATCTTACTGATAAATATGTTGTCACATAGATCCACATTGTATTGATCTGTGGCTATGTTTTGTCATCTCATGGATCCACTGTGTATTTTTCATGGATGAGTTTAGTTCATGTCATGGAGGTATGGATCCACATTGTATCTTTGGCAGCCATATCCTTATTCGGTATTTTCATGGATCTGCATTGTATTGGTCAATGACCATGCTTTGAGTCAACTCATATTCTGAGCATAGGTATGCCTGCCTCAGGAATGAAATGTATATTTATATTGTTTGATGGTCTTTTGCAACTTCTACCAGGTTATCCTACTCGAACACCCTTGCATTGAAAAAATTGTAAATTTTTCCATCCATCAATTTCTCTTCTGACCTCACACTTTAGGGGGCATCTGTTACACATCAAAATTCCACACTTAAGTGTTGCACCCTAAGTGTTGAAAAGTGTCGTACACCTTTTCCTAATGGAAAAATATGAAGAGATGAGGTTGGTTTTGCTCAAATCCTATCCTATGTATCTATATTAGGATAAAATCCTAACTCATGGAGCCATATCCTCAACCACTTCCCTAATTAGCCCATGGTGGTTGAGCCTCCCAATCCTATAAATTGAATGCATTTCCATGGTGAAAATGGGGGAATATTATATGTGTCAAAACCTTTATCCTAGGAGAAAGAATCCATTGAAGTATCAACATTTTTATCTCAATATTTTCATGCAAGGGCTATACGAGGAGGGCTTGGAGAAGATTGCAGTGACATCAACTTGTTTTTTAAGTTCCTTCTTTTTCCTTTCCATTAATATTAACTTGCAATATTATTTTCATTATGATTGTTTATTGTAATGTATATGCTTAAGTCAAATCAAGTATAGATAGATATGTTTTATCTAATCACATAGATTAGGAGAAAATATTTTGTTTTTGTTCATCGCAGGTCCTAACTTGGGCTAAGGAGATTAGAGATCAAGCTTGAAGCTTGGATCAACGAGGGAAAATGTCGAAACAAGATACATCACATTCTTTCTCTTTCTAAATTTGATTGGTTGTGAATTATATCTATAAGTAAAGTAGCAACCTTTTGCTTTATTATGTCTTTGTACCAAAGAAGGGGTCTTAGTCCAAAGGGGATTTTAACCTATCCGTAGGGTAATATTTCCTATAGCAGTTGGGATCTGCATTGCTCTTGGTAAACCCAAAGCTCATGAAATAACTATCTATTTTGGCATACCATGCCCTAGGTGCATCCTTAAGCCCGTACAAATATTTCTTCAATTTACAAACATGGGACTCCTTCCCATAAATTACAAAACCTTGTGGATTCTCTATGTACACTTCTTCTTCAATTACAACATTCAAGAAATTAATATTTACATCCATTTGGTGTAATTTCCAACCCATAATAGAAGTAATAGAAATAACAAATCTAATAGAAGTGTACCTAGATATTGGATCGAATGTCTCATTATAACCTTATCCCTATTTCTAGGAGAATCCTCTAGCCACAAATCTAGCTTTGTACTTCTTTATGCTTCCATCTGCAGCATGCTTGATCTTGTAGATCCACTTGGAAGTCACTAATGACTTCCCTTCTAGTCTCAGAACCAATTCCCACACATAATTATTCATGATGGATTGGTACTCTTCCATCATAGAATCCTTCCACACTTGTTTCTTTTTAGCTTCCTTGTAAAATACCCACCCACTCACAAGTTGGCCACACTACTTCAAAACTCACTTCTGAACTAATTTTGAATTCTGATAAATTTTTAATTAATAAAGAGGAATGAAATATTCACATGAAAAGATCAAGATTCATGCTACAACATAAAATAAATGAATATAATTCCATACACGAAAATAATGAGAAAGCATGCACAATATAAACATGAATCTCACAGATAATGATTAATACACAACGGATTAAATACATAGGTAAGTAAAACCATGACAAAGATCACTTATATTTAATGAAACAAATCACCTATTGGATGAAAACCAAGGATGTTCCACCCAACTGTATACACTTTTGTTCCAAGTATCAACAACAATTTCATCCCCGAGCTAGGGTTATGAATCCACAAGGACAGTTCCAGAGTTTCACTCAGTTTCCCAACCCAGACAACACTCAAGATCTCACAAGATTCTCAACACACAAAACAATCCAAGGTACACCATCTCTCTTATATATAGCCTTCCTAACCCAAGAGAATGGACCCCCTTCTCCTCCACATAGTCCCTCAAGATATCCACCGCCTTCTAGGGATCCAAAGCATCTAGTCAAGAATCTCCATGCTAGGACTCTCAAGATTCACAACTATGAGAAAAACTTAACACATGCCAAAAAAATAAGAAATTCAGACATTAATTCATGTATGGAATACACCAATATTCATTACAGCCAACAAAACCATGGCTCCTCTCCCATAATTTGTTTTTCTTCCCAGGCCAAGATAAAAAATGAATGAGGAATGACGAGTGGATGAAAGAATGAATGGAGAGAGATCAAAATGAAATGTGTGAACTGTTGTCGCAAGAGTTGACTCTAGGTTGTAAAAGAGCCAAGCCTTAGCACATTTTTAAAAGAAATAAATCTTGTTGGTTGGTCAGTCATAGGAGGCTTCTAGAACCAGGTCTAAAATAGTCATTCCACTCATTTATAGATCAGAAACAAAAGGCATGACCTCGTTTGTATAATTCATTTTAAAATCATGAGGATGGATAGAAGATAGAGGATGAACAAAACTGGAAGAAAAATCCAGGTATCTGGTCTTCCTCTCAATAGAATAAATAACACCAATACTTCAAATATCTGAACACAGGTCTTGTCTCAATCATAGAAAGATAGAGGAAAGGTTGTGAACAAATAAAAATTGTAAATAAGGAAAAACAATTAGGATGCAAGTGTTGTTCTACTCACAGCAAAACAGAGGAAAAACTGCACCTTAAGGAATGCTTTAAAATAGCTACAGTAGAGGTTGTACTGAATTGTAACCATTACAAGCTGAAATAATGAACATAAGGCAGAAAAAGCAGTGATGAAAACTTCAGAAACAATAATACAAGAAGAAAACGGAATTAGACAGTGACAAACTATAAAATATCTTGGCACTTTGTTCTATATTTGATAAAAAAAATGCATTACAAACCCAGCCTCTCAAGGCTCCCCGGGTTGTCTCTCCTCCCCCTTGGTGCCTACATCAGTCTTTTTAAAAAAAAGAGAAATCTAGAGCTCTTCGTGTTCCGGGAATCTGAAGCGGTTCGCCTTCATGGGATCTGCGAATGCCAGGTGCGTCTGTTAGAAGCTCTGCTGCTACAAACATTAGTATGCACTGGAAAATGTTTCCACTCTTATCAGTAGTGTTTTTTTGATTATGATTGTTATCAAATAACCGAGTATGGTGGCACTTCTGATCCTAAAATTTTAATTTAAACTTCATGTGACTATTTCCTGTAGTTGTTTGACAACTTGAAAAGTGTTATGCAGTAAACGCTGAAGTGATTTCCTGGCACCTCACAATGCCTGCAGCTCCTGAATAGCACAACCATCTCTTGTCACCTTTGTTGAAATTCCATCGAACTCTATGTACAACAACTAGTTTTGAAGGGTATTTTTCAATAGGACTAGTCATATCCCTCAACCCTTCAACACCTGAACTACATCGACCTGCATTCATGGATGGAACTAATGGAAGATCATCCATGTCCTCTCTCACATCTGTTGTAGAATGCCTTCCACTGGTAGTCTTTTTCAATTTCTTTGTAAATTTTCTTTTGGAAGGCTTGATAGTGTCAGCATCTGATACTACTGCTAATTCCATTGAGCTGGATCGCATGTATTTTTTATCTACGGCTTGTATATTAGCTCTTATGGCCTGATTTGACTCAGATAAAAAACCTCGTATGGACCTTGGAGTGTCACTCCATTCATTTAGAGGTTTCTTCATTCGTACAGGCGTCAGAGTTGATGGAGAAATGACTTTGAATGTCTTACTTCCTTCTTCAAAAAATGATCCACAAATATAATGTGGCGTCTGATGTCTCATTTTGTCTTTATCAACAGCTTTCTGAGTAAGCTGAAAATGAAGAGCAGAACCATCAACGCTGCAATATGCAACCAAGCCGGTCAATCTAGATATTTGGACACTCCAAATTGAAAATGATGAGCAATAATAACTTTGTAGCCCTTGAAACTGAGTTCCACAAAATGATCTTCCTGTCACTGGAGTGTCTAATGCATCTTTCGACAAGCTAAGAAGTCGCAGTGTTCCTTATCAATCCATTGGCTCAAACTGGATACTGTTGGATTGAATCTGGCGCTTGCTCTTGTATATTAGCATTAACTCCATTGAACTGATAGACCTTCAATTCAGTGTCCAGAAAAAAACATCAACGCCATGAACCCACCGATCAAATTCAGTGATGGACCTTTCATATATAAAGGCATTTTGGAAGCCGACCGTTGCTAATCGATACTTATGATCTACATCTTATGCTGAATCATTATCTATGCAAAGGTTGGTCGACGAGTTGGATGGAGCCAAAACCTTCAGTCCCAGAACCACATGGGATTGGGAAATCTCGTCGAATAATGTGCTAACTGGATCATGACTATTGGAATTAGTTGTTGCCATTAACGATGATGATTTGGGGCTTCCAAGGAGCTCTAAGTTTCCACTCATAGGAAAACATTCAGCTTCGTGTGCATCCAATTTTAATATATCCTCATCCTCATAGTCCATCGTAGTCATTCACATTTTCTCCCTGTAGAGAACCCTCGGAATAACATCACCATTGTGATTGTCTGTCGTCTTCCTCAACAAAAAATGAAGTCCGTGACAGCATCTCGCCCTCCACATTCGGAGCCTGCTTGCCTGTACCTCCACGTTCTGCACCATTACTGACGGTCACCAGGTAAATGGTAACGCCCTCATTTACCATAGAATGGTAACGCCCACATGTCTGCACCATCACTGACGATCACCAAGTAAATGGTAACGCCCTCATTAAAATATTCCATTTTTGTTGGTGCGACAGGTTTTACAATTACTGCTTGCTGCTTGATATAGTTATAACTTTCTACATGCAATGGAGGATCTGGACAAAAACAATCTATTGTCTTGCCATTATTACATTTGGGCGACCTCGAGTCCTTGTGTCTGCTGAGATGAGGACGAACATCATAGTTCGTTACCTTCAGTAACTCTTCCCTACCACCACCTTGCAACACCTGTATTTTTCGTCGAGTCCTGTCTTGCAACAAGAGCTTAGTAACCTTCCAACAGGCAGAAAAACGTATGGAGAATTAACGTATGGAGAATTAACAAGAGATTATGTTACCGTCTTCTCTGGATAATTGAGGTCGTACACTGTAGATATGATAGTCAATATTTTGATGCAGTTTAAAAAACCGAAAATTTCAGCCCTGTCATGTCCATGAGCCGTGACTCTCGAACAGTATTACAAACGTCTCTTGGTTCAAATCGTCTTGCGCTATTCACAAACTGAAGAGGATCTCTCCCTGATAGTTTTAGACCAGAAGAATAATTGGTTCCACCTTTCCAAGAAGAGGTGCAATTAGCCCACCGAGATAGACAGTCAACAACCCCACTGCAACTATTATAGCAGTGCCCTCAACAACCCATTTTGTTGATGAGTTTACATTGAAAAACATCTCGTCATTAAGAACATCTGAATCTTGGTATGCTGTGCCCTGTCTGCTCGTTGTTGCATTATTGTGAGGATCAAACCATGATGCAATCTCAGTAAGCTTCTGCCTTCTTGTTGTAGCTACAACATCTGCACGAAGATCAAGTTGTAACTCGAAGTGTGCTGAAATAACCTCTCCAACAGTTGTTCTCAACCTCAATGTTGCACGCTCCTTAAGGGCTACCAATATTTCTATGTGATCAACTAGCCTTACATTCACTGGTTGACTTCCACATATTTCACAAACAATCAATCCTCGATTTATAAACCACCGTAATGCACAAGAATAGTGTGCTAAGGCAAGATCACTTTTGCATAAACAACCCAGCTCAATGAGACCATCATGACGCCACAAGCATGGACCTGCTTCTAAGTCAGTGCTATTGAAAAAACAGATTGCTTCCTCGGGACTCTTATGCTGCAAAGAGTTGGCAATGATGCCTTCATTCTTTTCTATTCTACCAACATCATTTGGTACTCCTTTTCTATTTCCATCAGCCATTAGAGATTTTACCTTGAGAATTAATGCAGCAATTTCATTTTCTACATCCATCAATAGATTCATCGTCCAACTCTACAGACTTCTATTTCTCAGCATTTCCAGACACAAAAACATGCACATCAACAAGATCTCCATGAAATTCTTTGTTTTGTAGCTTCCAACCAGGAACTAAGTTTTCAAGTAGAGATGCCTCGCCTTTATCGTTGGGGCGAACAAAACCTTCATCTGGAGTATACTTGCTGGCATGGAAAATACTGATTCAAAGATCGCCATTTGCAGTTCCCTCTTCAATTGCATTTGCTGAGAGATTTTATTTAGATTCATTGTGAGAGGTTTCTCGGGATTGTTCATTAATTACTGTATCTTCATTATATATTGTCATGTCAATTTCTGACTATATTATTTGAGAGTTTATCACAACCAACTAGGGAGTTGCACAACACAGTAACAGATGCATCATGACTCCAAAAATGACTGAAATATTCAACAACATTTAACACCATGGCTGCCTCACGATCACTTGGTGATGGACCAAAAGATAGGCACTATAAAATCCTTTGCCAATGCATAGCCTTGAGGATCCACTGAAGAAAATTCAGATCCAGTCACTACAATAATAGGAATTGCCCCATCCAAATGCTCATATATCCATCCTTAAATGCCTCCAATTTCATTGGTTTGATCATACTTGAACCTTGGGCAGCGCAGTCGATTTTGATATCTGTTACAACATGAACAATGAAAAATGTGTGAGTGAGTGTAGAAGAAACCCCAAACATCTCACAATATGGGTTAATATATTTACTTGCAAATCAAGAACCACGTGTCATTCCCCAAGAAGCTCATGTAACCACTCCTCTCCATTAAAACAATTATGGGTAAATAAAATATAAAATAAATATTTATCCCCTCAAGCCCCCTCTCTTGTGGAATCATAGCCCCTATTAACTCTTGTCCTTATTTATCTAGTAGTCAGTGATGTATTTATTATTAATAATGATAAAAACATTACATTTCCTAGGCACATTGTCCTCTTTTAATTGTTTGGGAACTCTGGCCTTTCATAAATTAATAAAATATATTATTTAATATGGGGTTCAAAACTGGGGTATTACATTCCCCTCCCCCTTATTTTGGCACTATCCTCAGTGCATATATAAAAATAAATAAAAGATTTAAAATTTATTCAAAAATTTGCAGGTACTCTGCGCGAATGGCATCTCCATTCTCCCAAGTAGCATATTCACGACCATAGTAGGTCCACTAGAATTTTAGAAACTCTATAAATCAATTCTGGAGCATTTTGACTTTCCTGTCCAATATTCACATTGGTTGGAACTAAAAGTCTCCCTCTATCTCTACCTGAATCAGATGCCAATCAATAACATGGTTAGGATCAGGTACATATTTTTTTATCAAAGAGACATGAAATACATTATGCACATTCATGGAGGCAAGCAATGCAAGCATGTATGCAACTGGCCCTATTATGTCCAATATCTCAAATGGACCACTGAATCTGACTGCTAGCTTTGTTCAACTACCCAACTTCAACGAGCTCTTCTTGGGCTTCAATTTTAAAAGCACATGCTCCCCCACTTTAAATTCTCTATCTGTCTTGTTCTTATCTGCATAAATTTTATGTCTATCTTGAGCTACCTTTAAATTATGCTTAATTCTAACAATTTGGTCTTCCATATCCTTGAGAAATTCTAGCCCAAGTACCACTCTATCTGATGGGTTGTCCCAACTCACTGGAGTATTTCATTTCCTACCATACAAAGCTTCAAATGGGATCATTTTCAATGAATATGTATACCCATTGTTATAGGAAAACTCAACCAAGTGCAAGTAATATTCCCACTTATATCGCTTATCCATCACATACATTCTCAACATGTCTTCGATTACTTGGTTGAATCTCTCTATTTTCCCATCTGAATGTGGATGGTATGTTGTGTGAAAATTCATATTTGTAACAAATCCTTTAAACAATCCCCTCTAGAAATTTGAAGTAAACTTTGTATCTCTATTTGCAAAAATTTCATTAGGTATCCCATGCAACCTAACAATCTCCCTCATGTAAATTTATGCAATATTAGTTGTTGTATGCGTCATTTTTACAGGAAAAAAATGAGAAACCTTTGTCAATTTGTCAACCACTACCATGATTGAATCATGTTTTCTTGTTGTCCTGGGAAATTTAGTTATAAAATCAATGGTTACCACTTCCCATTTCTTATCTGGAATTAGTAATGGTTGTAGCAAACCCATTGGGTGCCTATGCTCAACCTTCACTCTCTCAGATTCCATACATCTAGCAATGTAATCAACAACATCTTTCTTCATTCCTGGACAAAATAATTGGCTTCTTACTACTGCAATTTTTTTCTGGTAACCGGGTTGTCTGACATATGGAACATTGTGCATTTGTTTTAATACCAAATTCCCAAGTTCTCCGGAACTAGGAACATAAATTATAATTTAATGCGTAAGTAATCCATCTTCCTTGATCTCATATTATTTAATTTTACGTTGTACATTTTCCCATTATAAGCTTTCTTTTACCTGTAGGTAATGTTGATCCATAACAACAACATCTAAAAAATTTCTCTTTAAATCTGATTGATGCATACTAACAATTGTAGCATGCATGATATGTACTCTTATACTAAGTGCACCAACAACTTTTTTTTCTTTTCCTTTGATATTCATGATGTCAAAATTGTATTCGCTTAAAAATTCCTGCCATCTCGTTTTCCTGGAATTCAAAGTTGGATGTTCAAAAAGATATTTCATATCACTATGGTCTATTTTTAATTCAAATCTCTTCCCCATGAGATAATGCCTCCACATCTTCAATGCATGAACAATGGAAGCAAGTTCCAAGTAAAGTGTGGCATAGTTCCTCTCATGTTCTTTAAGATTTATGGTCTCATAACCAATGACATGTCCATTTTGAGTGAGGACTCCATCAAGTCCTTCCTTGCATGCATCTCTACATACCACAAAACTTTCATTTGGGTCAACAATCTTTAAAACAGGTGCACTAGTAAGTAATTATTTCAACAAATTAAAGTTCTCTTCACACTCAGATGTCCATTCAAATTTAATTCCCTTCTTTTGCAAAGAAGTGATGGGATGAACAATCTTAGAGAACCATGCTATAACTCTTCTATAGTAACCAACTAATCCCATAAAATATCTGAGTTTTGAAACATTCTTGGTTGCTGACCATCCTCTAATGGATTCAATCGTCTCTAGATCCACTGCTATACCTTGTTCTGAAATAATGTGTCCCAAGTAATGGATTTGTTGTTGGTAAAAATAACACTTACTAAGCTTGGCATACACTGATGTTCCCTCAACACTTGCAATACCAGTCTTTGGTGGTATTCATGCTCTTCCTCTGACTTAGAATATATAAGTATGTTGTCCAGGAATACTATGAAAAACTTATCCAAATAATTTATGAATATTCCATTCATTAAGCACATAAAGACAACTAGTGCATTGGACAATCCAAATGGAACCACTACAAATTTGTAATGTGCATACCTGGTTCTAAAGGTTGTATTATTGATGTATTATTCCTTGGTTCTTACGTGATGGTACCCTGATCTCAAGTCTATCTTTGAAAAACAAATTTCCTCTCTTAGTTGATCAAAGAGGTCATCAATTTTGGGTAGAGGATATTTTTTCTTCATAATGGCTTTATTCAGCTGTCGAAAGTCAATACACAGCCTCAATGTTCCATCCTTCTTTTTGACAAAGAGTATTGGGGATCCCCAAGGTGAAACACTTGGACGTATGTTGGGCCCTTCGTTTTTGAGAAATAAATGCGCAAAGTTTTGACCAAGCACGAGTTGCGCAAACTCCATCAGAGGCCCAGAGAAAGAAAAACAGAAAGCAGTTGTGGAAGTCAACGCAACGCCAACAAATCAAAAAATGGTTCCAACAGAACAAGAAAGAATGCAAACCGAGAAGGAACACACAACCGAGCTATATATAGAACCGACCACAATTGTAAAATGGTTCGTTCGCCTGTTCATTGGCTCGTTCGCTCACCAGTTGGTTCATTAGTTCATAAGTTAGTTAGCTGAGCTGAGTTGAGTCAAGTTGGTCAGAGTCACCCATATTTTGGGATTATTTGTTGATAATTGTTGTGAGTTGGGAAAGAACAAGTCTGAGTCTGTAATGAATTAGAACTATCAATTAGAGAATTAAAGCTATGTTACATGGGTATAAGAGCCAAGAGTCTGTACCGAGCCCCACTATGTAATTCTAAGTCTGTAATCAGGGAAAGATCCAAAAGATAATATGGAGCAGGACCAAATTAAAATATGTTGTGTCTTTATATGCTTACTTATGAATTACAGTATTTCCTTATGGTTTATGAGTTCTATATGATGGTTCACCATTTAAATGCTTGCTCGCAATGTAAGTAGGTTGGATTCTTGCATTTATGTGCTTCATATCTATTAATGTCTCTTGCACAAGAACAAGAATGAGTTATGACTGTTCTATGGATCCTCTTTAGTCTTCTCCCTACCCTTCCCTATCTATCTGTCACAACAACGCTTCGGGTGAGACTTCTTCTCTTCGGAGGAGATTAAAATCCCAACACTCTAGACTACATGGTGCCTTTTGTTGGTAACCTAAGAAGGACCCTAGTCTGACCAAATTCGTGCCAACAAAATGGTTCTGTTGTCGGGACCTGTGTTAAAAGGGAAACTGTAGGGAGAATGTTGTTGTCGATCCATATATCTCGCATTGATCAATTGTGGGAAAGGAGTTGTGATGCCTTCATATGGAAAGAAGCGAAACTAAGGATAAAATCAGTGGAAAACACTCGCGAAGGAATCTTTTACTCAGAAAGATCGAGCGACCGGTATGAGATTTTTTGGGTTAAATTCCCGAAATATTTTTTTCACTGGATAAAGAGGCTCCAAGAATCTCTATACTTCTAGGGATGAGCCAAGAAGATCTGTGCGTGGGATATTGAAAATTTAGCAACACTCCAGAGGCTGGATTGCCCAGTTACATGAGCTGTGGACTTTTGGGTTAGTACCACGCTAGAGGGATACATAATCGAATTTGTAGTTGAGAACCACCAATCCTTTTCATGGGTAGAGGAAATTTTCAATAAAGGCGCAAGGGGAAGACTGTTGAGATAAATCCCCCTGTGGATTAAGGTTTTATTAATAGAGGAAGGGATGTTGATTATGTCCCTGACCGAGATGGTAGCATAAACACCCTCGCTTGGGGTAGAGCGAGACAGGGTGAGAGTCATAGCATGAGAGAGGGGAAGGGTTCTTTGAAAAATGGGGGGGAAAAAACAAGAAATGGATTTAAGAGATGAGCGAGCCTTTAAGAGAGCCACCATAGTTGAGAATTGGTGGCACAGAAAGATCAAGAAAGTCGCAAGATAGTCTGAAAAGTTGAGGAAGGAAGTAGGAGCGGGAGAAGTAGAGGAAAGATATATGGAAGAAATACAGAAGATGAGAAAACAGAAACAACTAGCCAGTCAAAGATTAAACGAGAGAGAAGAGAGGAGAGAAAGAAGTCCCTAGGAAGTGAGATGAGAGGGAGAAAGTGCAAATGAAAGAGAGGAGGAAGCCGACATGAATCTTGGAGGAGAAAGAGAAGATTCAACCCCGATAACAGGAGAGATCGGGAATTTGGCCGAAGAGATCATCCCAGTGGAAGCTAATGAGACCCCCTAGATAAAAGAAAACCACCCTGAAGCCAATGGCACTAGCCCCAAATCACCCATACCCCAAGTGCCTTCTATTCAAGCAGTAAGTTCAAGACTATCTTCTCATGCTAATTATGTTCCAATACAATTAGTTAGTCAGTCGCAACCAGGATTTGCATGTATAGGAAATATATTTGGATCTCCCGGAAGATCACAAGCGGTACTGTTAGGGTTCATATTGATACAAACAATAGGATCAACAATGGCTATCCATGCAGGAGGTTTGATTTCCCAATACCTAGAATTTTGGGGTAAGGGAGATGAAGACGTTGAGAAACACTAGTTCCTGTGCGAAGCAATCTGGAGATCCAGAGGAACTCTGGATGCGAATAAGTTTCAAGTTTCAGAATACCTTGACAGGTCGTTCTCTCAAGTGGTACATGAAGATCATTGACCAGGAGTTCTAGGGACACAAGTTCAAGTGTTCACACTTGGCCAGGTAAGGACGAGGTTTAGAGCAGAATTCAAACTACCCCAGTCATAACAATAGGCTATGTCTAAGTTGCACGAGATCTAGCATAGGGAAGGCGAATCATCCTGGGAGTATAGCTAGAAGTTTAAATATTCCATAAGGAGGTTGGCACATCTAATACACGAAGAACATCAAAGGGAGTGGTACATTCATGGGTTGTTGCCTCTGACTCGGATTCCGCTAGCACAACAACAAATAGCCACGTTAAGAGATGCCTTGGAACAATCGAGGAAGATTGAAGCCATGTCAGGATACCCAGGGAGCCTAAGAGTAACTCGACCCCAGTAGACACAAATCTGGTGCAACTACAAAGGCAAATATCGACACTAACAGAAAAGATTCAGGAGCTAGCAATACTCAGACTAGGACAACCATAGGTTTGGTGCACTGGATGTTATATGGAAGGTCATCTAGCAAATGAATGTATGAGAATGAGGGGAATGGGACTTCCTAAGAATCTGACGGTAACCCCACCAGGACCCACAGGAGGAGTTGCGCAAGTGTCGATGAATTCATCATTCCATAACCCTACCCCATATCATGCTTTTCCAGGAGGCCAAGCAGCACCGACATCAGAATATTGTGAAATATGTTGAATCCACAGCCATGGGCCAAGACAGTGCCCCATCATGCATAAATATTCGACAGTACCAAACACAGTAGACTGTGAATTCTGCGCATCCACTATGCATACTACCAATCAATGTAGAGCATTGGATGCACTTATAGATAGATTATACTAAACAACATTCAGGTTGAATGAAAACCCTCAGGGACAAGGAAGAGGTCAAGGAGGTGGAGCTGGAGGAGATTTAAGAGGAGGAAGAATTGGGGGACAAGGACCAAGCATATGTTATAACTGTGATGAACAAGGTCACTTGGCCAGAGATTGTCCTCATCCAAGGCTGCCATGGTGATCTCACTACAGAACCAACAGACACGCAATGGAAGACTGTCCAGAGTTAATTGAAAAGTGGGAAGACGGGGTACGACAAAGAGGAACTATCCTTATCAGCTCAGATATCAAGAGGATTTATAAAGGACAATTTCCTAACCTTAATATCGTTACTCAAGGAGGACTGAAGACAGGAGCTAATGTTGATACTCTACCTCAGATCCATAAAGTAGCACCTAAGGGAGACAGGTATGACCCCATAAATAAAAAGTTGTTTTTTAAAGATGCCATAGAAGTATTCCAGAATATTCCTAATCATGAAATGCAAGAGAACCCCCCCTAGCCGACTATTTACCCTAAGATGGCACAAGTACTTTCCTCACCCCCTGCACCTAGAAACCCTGTAGTCATACCAATACAGTCTGAGCAACCCCAGAACGCAGTTGATATTTGGTTTAAATTATTCTATGACATTCTAGGGAATGAACAACTAACAGAAAAGTTGTGCAATGCGTTGTACCTAGACTTAGGGAATGAGAAAACCTTAGAAGCAAGGATAAGGGCTAATATTCCTGAGAAGAGTACTCAAAGAGTGTAGCAAAGAAAAGTGCGAACCGGAAAATAATTTTGATTGGTAGCCCAGTTGGACGAATTCGAAATTAAGGACGTCATGTTGGACCTAGGGTCAAATGTAAACATTTTCCCTAAGAAGACTTGGGAAGCCTTAGGAAAATCGATACTAGCATACTCCCCAATTCAGTTAACGATGGAAAATCAATATTGTATCTTCCCCATAGGTGTTACACATCGAAATTACTCACTTTGATAGTGTCGCAAGTGTCTTCATTATAAGTGTCACAAGTGTCGCATTTTTCTCACAAGTGTCGCAAGTGTCAAAGAAATCATACTGCCATGGTGCCTATGTCGTGCCTATAACAACATGATAAGGACACTTAAAACACCTCAAACATTTAATTTGGAAGAAGAGAAATGAGTCAACAGGCTTATGAACCTCTTTCCATCTGAAAGCACCCAAAAAATTGAGTTTTTGGAGGGGAGCGCTCCCCTATACCTCTCTCAGGAGTGCTAGCTCCCCCCTATAAGCTATCAGGGAGCGTTATAACACTCATTATCCCTTTTACATGAGTGCTCCTACCCTCAGGAGTGTTGGTGCTCCCCTATACACTACTAGGGAGTGTTATAACGCTCTGAGTGCCCTTTTGAGGGAGCGCTACCTATTTTGGGCAGCAGTTGATTTGTTGAGAAGAATGGGGGAAGGATATTTTCACTCTTAGAAGGCAGATGGATTCGAATCCTCAATCAAGCCATGATCTTAAGGAAGATCCCTAACTGGAGGAAAATCCTCAGCTCACCCCAAAGATATCTCAAGTTGTTGAGCCTCTCCAAGGCTATATAAGAAAGCTTTCTCATGGTGAAAGGAGAATGAAAAGGGAGAATCACACCAAACTTATGATCTTATAAGTGGTGCTGGAACAGTGATGATTTGGAAGCAAGATACCTATGATCTCATAGTGTTGTTGGGAAAAATACCCTACGGACTAGCAAACTAGGGTCAGACTTGCATGCAGATAATGACCGTAAAGAACTCACTTTTAACCTACCACCCAAAACTTAAAACCCATCTTTCACATACATGCATGGAAAGGAACTACTAACCTTTTTACTGTTGTTTGGTGTAGATCCTCCATTGCGCTTTTATCCGCTTGCTTGCGCTACTCCTTCCAAAGACAATCCTGCAATCAAGACAAACCACTACGCATGCATGCTACTTTTCTACTTGAGGGTTAGAAATTAAGCATAAATTAAACAAATCATAGATAACTCATGCATTGGGACGGGAAAATTATTCTTTTATTATTTTCAAAATGAATCAACTTACAATCAATGTTGAGACCAGCCATCGTTCCTTGATCCTGATCCTGGGCTCCTCCTCTTCTTTGTCCTCCAACTGCTTTGTATTAATTCTCCTTAGGCTTGAGGAAAGGCTAAAGGGTTGGGACAAATGGATTCGGCAATTGGGCAGAGTTTCTTCGCTATAATTTTCCTATTCCAAATAGTACCCCTACCCCTTATTTTATAGGCTAGAAGGAGCTAGGGTTTTGGATGAACTCTCGACCATGCATGGCTGGGAGTTTCAGTTAACTGACCCATAGCTTTTTGTCCCGTCGTCAACTTTCCTATTTTTTTGCTTTGTTAGGTAAATGCGGGTTGTAGTAGGCATGCCAACGTTCAAACACGTGTAGTAGTGGGTTAGGGCGCGTGTGACTTAACCCAAAAGGATTTTCAAAGAGGTTTCTTAGCAGATGTTTTTGGCAATGAAGGGATATGAGTTGGACTGATGCCAGGTAAGCATGTGTGGTGCAATTTAGGGTTATAACAGATGCCCCCTAATGTGTGAGGTCAGAAGATAATCTGATGGCCGAAATACATTACCAATCTTTTACCAATCTGTACTGATATGCTGAACGAGTGAGCCCAAGAATCAGGAATCAGGAGGTGTCGTCTGCAAAATAACAAATGTCTCACCGAGGCGGGCATACCCATGCTCAGGATAAAATAGAACCATGGCTACCAATCAAATACACTATATATCCATGTCAAATAACTATAAAGAGTAGCCGTGAACAATACACAGTGGATCTACATCTCGAAATCAGAAAGATATACATATAAAGTATCCATCTCCCAGAAGTTGATTCGGCCTGATGGTCGTTCTTCATAGCTCGAGCAACAACTTCAAAATCTTCTAAACTCGGGTAGGAGTGTAATATGAGTGTACGACTGCACTATCCAGAGGTCTTCAATGGCTCGTCGGTTATGGACTTGATAATCTTGATGATCAGACTAAAGGCTTCAGTGATTTTGAACAAGGACTTGATTGGACACTCAGGATGGCTGGGTATGCGGACAAGAGACATATTGCAGAGGGGCTGACTTAGACTCAGTGAAAAACTTCCCTTGGATAATAGCATGACAAGTGATAAGACTCAGGCAGCATATCTCTTAATCATAAGTCTATGAAGCAGGGGGCAACGCAAACTCTCCATATGTTTGGAAGAGTAACCAAATGGTGGAGGACACAACTCTATATAGCGAGAAAAAGATTCCTAAGGTCGTACTACATCCCATAGTTTGATGATCAAACGGACAAATGTGCTTCATCCAAGGGCGACTCATTATGCTGCCAATAAAGAAAATACTTTTCCCATCCTCTTTTTGGGGTATATTTGATTTTTTTGTTCTTTTTGATAATTTTTGAAAAATAATAAAGGAATATTACGTTACAATGGAGGAACGAGTACTGCAAACATACAAGCTCAAGGCACAAGGACAAGACTGATGTTCTGGGAAAATGATACTCGCGAAAAATCCTCCAGTGGCCAAAGGTGTTAAGACGCAGAAACACACTGTTACAAGGCTGATGGGTAAGGTATGCAAATGCGGTTGATAGAACACACAATGGTAACGTCCTTCGATGTAAGTTTAACGATCCCAGAGAAGGAAGTCTCAGTAGTTTTTCATATTTAGAGAGTCTGAAAAAGCATAAAAGGAGACTCCAGTGAGGTACCCTTTTTCGACAATAGTCTAGTCGGTTCGAAAAAGGGAGAAACTAGCACCGATTAGACGCCAATTCAAAACCATTTTAACGAGTGTGAAAAGGACAAGATCACTCGGCGATTTTTTCACTTTTAAGGAGTCTGAAAAAAGATTAACTATGGACTCCGTCAGGAATGTTCTTCTGGACCATTTTAACGAGTGTGAAAGAATAAGGTCAATCGACAATCTTTTCAATTTTAGGGAGTCTGAAAAGAGCTTAACTATGGACTCTGTGGGCGCTTTTTTCTCGTAAATTTAGTCCCTCAGGCCCGAAAAAAGAATAAAATTATACCTGAGGATACTCTTCTAAAGAATGGGAGTTCAATAGAGTATTCCTTTTTTCGTACAGTTGACCGTCTGCACTGAAAAAGGGGTAAACTACCGCCGGACAGACGTGACTTAAAATTTGAATTTAACGAGCGTGAAAGGTCACAAGATCGCTCGACAATATTTTCATGTTTAGAGGGTCTGAAAAGGGCTTAAAAGGAGACCCGTTATGTTTTGGGAGTCCGGAGGGAAAGACAAAGAGTGAAAAATACCCATGCGAATGAGGCTCAAACTCGTATCCAGGAAAGACTATACGGACTCTCGAGCCTACAGTGTTGTTTGAAATGACATGGACACCATAATTCAACCAGGACCTACCTAGGGAATCCATGTTTTGGTAAGCTCTACCACCAAGTCGCGACACTTCTATAGTAAATATGACGGTTCCGTGTCACAACCGGATGGGATTGATCCTATATCATAAGAAAAAAGGCAATGAGATGCAACAATTGGGATGATATCCTACCCTATATGCTCAAGTTGATTTTTTGAGAAAATAAATTTTTTTATGGACCGTCAATATTTTTCGAAACTCAAAAAAACAACTGTCCCAATACCTGATCAAATTCCTCCCATATAACTCCTGGATCACTCAAAATGGTTTTTGGTATAAAGAAACTGATAAGGGGGGCCAAAAAAGTGACAAAAAGAGGCCAAAAAGTCTATAAATAGAAGATGGGCATCTCATTATCACCTTTGTTGATTTGGAAATTGACTCTGGAGCCAAAAGACCCCCTTTGTCAAAGATCGTGATTCTGGGAGATATAGTGGAAGAAACGGACTTCTGCTTGGACCAAGTAAGTACAAACTCCCTTGACTAGCTATTCAATACTTTCATTTTAGCATTTAGGTTATTTTTGGGGTGGGTCGTCGACCTCAAAAAGGTCGGCCCTAGGTAAACACGAGTTGTCCAGAGACAGCCCACGGGTACCCGCGCGTAGAGCAAATCCTGCCTGCGGGTACCTGCGACTGTCACCTCTACAGGTCGCGGGTACCCCCCCACGTGATGAAAAAGAAAAAAATAAAAGTATTGACCCTCCTTTTACCTTGTTGTGTTGGCATGATGTATGTTCAGTGGAGGGAAAGGGAGCACGAGGCCGCCAATGAGTTAGTGGCTGTAGATCCGAATGTTGTGGCCGTGCTGACATAGTGTGGGTTAGTAAAATTATTTTTATGTCTGTTCATGCGCATGCAACCAAGGCTACTGAATGCCTTGGTTGATTACTGCAACCCTGATGCAGAGGCATTCATGCTAGAGGGGCAATCCTTGGTGCCCACCACCGAGGATATTTACTTTCTGACTGGCCTCTCAAGGAGAGGGGAACCAGTCAACTTTCAGACTTTTCCTGCAGGGCCGAGCAAAGTCTCAGAGCTAATAGATGAGTACTGTGAGGCTGGGACCGAGCATAGAGGCTCCTTGGTGCCCGTTAGTAGGATTACCAGCCTTTCCCTACAGACTATTTTATTGCTCATTGGGTGGATTACCGGCTCAGCAGTCGTGCATCAGGCTTCGCGTGCACAGATGAACTATGTGATCCAGTGCATGAATGCACAAATTTTTGATTGGATTACCACACTGTTGGAGTGCATGAAGAGTCAATTGACATCTTTCTGACAGCGGACACATAGGAACTTCGGGTTTGGGACCATCTTTTGTTCATTATTTTTTGAGAGAGTTTCGTGCTTCAGTCCTCGGCTGACAGTACGAGGACATCTGGCCACTTTCCCCGCAGTATGCAGATGGGAAGTGTTACTGCTGCGACAAGGTGGTGGAAGGACCGTGGAGGCCTTCAACGACGACTTTTTTGCTTGGTTGTCATGAAAAATCCCGACTATAGAGGACTACCCATATGTGGGGATCGACTTCTCCATATATCCAGTGATACCAGTGCCTCCTGGTGAGGAGCGAGGGGAGATGGGTAAGTCTCCACCTATACAGTTTTTTGTTTGCATATGTAATCTTTATGTCTTTTTTTTTTTTTTTTGATATATATATCATGTTTTTGTATACTAGAGTTTTTGATGGGTGAACGTTTATTGCATGCATATGTGGGACCCATGCAACCTGTCAACTATGCATGGAACAGGCGCCGCCCACGGCCAGAAGCCGCAGCTGCCCCCGCTGGAGGAGCAGCAGTAGCAGGGAACCTCCCAGCAGGAGAGACCGAGAGGGTCCTAAGGCGAATTGAGTGGAACTTTACTGCACTCACTCGCACAGTTCCCATGGCAGAGATAGAGGACCTGCCGCCGTCCATGAAGACTCATGTTGTGGGGGCACCTCGGACATGGGTCTGATTGTTTAGGCGTTTAGCCCAAGCTGTACATGATTATAACAGGGCCCATAGGCCCTGAGCAGACTTTAGACTTTTATGTGCCACGAGCACTTTATTGTATATATTTTTTGAGGGCATAATCCCGGTGACTCGTCATTGTTCCCACTTTTGAGGCGCTTGCGCCCATCTATGTACTCTGAGGATTTTATGATGTTTACATATGGTTTTTATCTCTTTTTTGTGTCTTATGGATTATGTGTGCAAAAATGTATTTACATGTTTATATTCATGATCTTTTTATATGTGAGCAAGATGCCAATCTAAAATGTGATTAGCTAGAGTATCCATGATTTGATTTAGACTCCTAGGAACATGAAAATATGTAATATAATCAAAGTTACATTCCAAGAGACGTACCCTAAGGAATCGTCGGTGTAAAGTTGGGTCATGAACCCGGTATATTCTATTTAGCTGCGACACAACCAGTTGAGCGTCTAGATAGACCCAGAGACGAGAGATACCCAATGACAAAGTGTCACAAAGCAACTCAATAATTGCACTATACTCAGCAACATTATTTGTGGTGTCACCTAAGCATATACCTCCGGAAGATAACAACTGACCCTGTGGTGTAAAGATTACCCAAGCTGCAGAGGCAAGCCTCCGTGTGTGTCGACTAGCACCGTCTGCATACCCAACGAACACCTCGGAATCACTTGACATCTGCCATATTGACGAAAGATAACATCAATGCCACATCCATAACACTTTTTAAAAGAAATGTAAAAAAGTAATAGTACACAGACTATACATATGTTACAAAAAGTTACCCACAGTGACCTTTCTATGAGTAATACTTCTTGAGGTAGATCCCATTTCTAGGCTCCGCCAAAGCATTCCCTTAAAAATAGACCAAACGATAAGCACCCTTTTTTAAAACCTCCTTAATAATGAAGGGTCCGAACCACATGGGTTTAAACTTTCCTGCCCCCAGGGGGTCCTTATCTTGGTCATAGACCAGGACAAGGTTGCCCTCAGAAAAAACCCGAGGATGAACAGACCTATCATATTGACACTTGACCTTATGTTTATGAGCCTCATTGGCCAGGGCCGCATCGTGACGCTATTCATCAAGTTGCTCAATGTGTACTAACCGTTCTTCAAGTGGAGAAGTGTCTGGCAATAAATGTACTGCCAATTTCAGAGATGGGATTTGACATTCGATGGGCAAGACTGCCTCCAACCCGTAAATGAGTTGGAAAGGTGAGAAACCAGTTGCAGTCTTAACAGACGTTCGGTAAGCCCATAATGTCGAGTATAACATCAAATGCCAATTTGACTTGGCTAAGTTGATAGTTCGTTGTAGAATAGTTTTAAGGGTTTTGTTTACAGCTTCCACCTGCCCATTGGCTTGGGGGTAGTAAGGTGAGGAATGTTCTTGCCGTAACCCAAGATTTGATGTTAACTCGGACATCATTTGGTTCTGAAAGTGACTACCATGGTCAGTGACAATATCTCTCGGGACGTCGAACCGTGCTATAATCTGGTTGAATAAGAAGAGAGATGCAGTCTCTCCATCATCTTTAAGCGTTGGCATAACTTCGACCCACTTAGTGAAGTAGTCGATAGCTACGATGATATAGCGGTGCCCCCTTGCTGATGGGGGGTTGCATGTAGTGTAATCAATCCCCCACTTAGTGAAGGGACCAACTGTGATGACAGGAAACATGGGAGATGGATGTGCCCTCATCTTCCGGGAGAAGATTTGGCACGGATGGCACTTCTTGACCGACTCGATACAATCTTTCATAAGTGTGGGCCAGAAGTAACCCACTCGTAAGATATTTTGGGTTGTTGCCAACCCAGATAAGTGACCACCACAATCTCCTGTATGACAATCGGTGATCATTATGACGGCCTCCTCATGAGTGAGACATCAACACAAGATGCAGTCTACACCTCTCTGATACAACGTATCATCGAGTATGAGATAATTCTTAGCCTGATGGCATATCCACCAACGCTCGTCACAAGAAGCAGAGGTGGGGCACTTCAAATTCTGGAGATAGATCAGTATATATCCGTACCAGGGGTCTGAAGACTGAATCAAAAACATATCCCCCCGGATAGGAGATTCCTCAGGCACAACGTCACCTGACTCAACCGGAAGCTCCGAAATAAGTTCTGCGAAGACCAATGACTTCTTGGACTTTGCTGAAATGAAGTCTAAGTCAAATTATTGGAGGATGACCATCCATCTACTGATTTTTCCACCGATAACCCGTTGTGTCAACATGCACTGGAATGGATTCACAACAACGACGACGGTGGTCTTGCGAAACAAAACATAGTGACGAAACCGTTGAACAACATCAACTGCTGCCAACGCAAGTTTTTCGAGATGGGAATAATTAAGTTCCGGTCCTACGAGGCCTCGGCTCAAGTAATAGATCACGTATTCTGAAAACAAATCATCTTCCTGAACTAAAACCATGCCTATGGTTGACTCTGCGGTAGCCAAATATAATAAAAAATCTTTGTTATAATTAGGTGGTCGTAGCAGAGGTGCGGTTGTGAGGGCGTGTTTTAATGCATCGAAAGAGCATTGAGCGGCTTCATCCCAGAAAAAGGGAACATATTTCTTCAGTAAATGCATAAAGCCCTTAGTGATTTCGACATAGTTGGCGATGAAGCGTCGTAAGAAGTTCGCCTTGCCTTGAAGACTTTGAAGTTGTAAGATTGTGCATGGGGGGGGAAACTGGATTATTGCCTCCACCTTAAGAGGATCAACCATGATCCCCGATGTTGATACTATGAAACCTAACAAACGTCCTGACGTGACGCAAAAGATGCACTTGTTGGGATTCAAGCGAATCCTGAAGTAGAGACAGCGTTCGAAGATTGTTCTGAGGTGTGTAGGATGATCCTTTTGCTTGCGAGAGCGTGATGCTAAATCATCTAGATAAGCCTTGACTATATGTTTGAGGTCGTGAAACGCAAAAGACATGGCCCGCTGGAAAGTGGCCCCAACATTTTTTAGGCCAAAAGGCATCTTACGATAGGCGAATGCACCCCACGGACAAATAAATGTCGTCTTGTGTTGGTCTTCCGGTTTGATTTGGATTTGATTATATCCCAAAAAACCATCCATGAACGAAAAGGCCTCACAAACGGTGCATTCATCAATGATCTGGTCGATGAATGGGGTTGGAAAATTATCTTTTGGACATGACTTGTTCAAATCACCAAAATCAATACATACACGAATCGTGCCTTGTTTTTTATTGACTGGCACGGGGTTTGAACCCCATTGAGTCAAATGGATAGGGTAAATGAACCCAGCCTTGAGCAATTTCTCAACCTCAATCTTGATGGTTGCTACCTTCTTAGGATTGACTGGACGAAGTTTTTGTCGAACAGGTTTAGCATCAAGATACGTTGTGATTTCATGTTCAACTATTTTTGGATCGATGCCTGGCATTTCCTCATAAGACCAGGGAAAAACGTCGTGGAATTCTTTGAAAAGATCCATGTAAATTTGAATCTCTTCGGGGGAGCAATCCACTCCGACGAAGACATTCTCCATGACGCCAGGGTTTCAGGAGATGTTGATAGGTGTAGTTGCAGCGATAGTTTCCATATTTCCCTCAGCATAAATTTCCTGTGTAGCTAAGAGATTAATGGGACATGGCTGATCTCCCGTCATGGTGATAGTGAATTCTCCTGCCGCAATTTGGTTTAACTCTGGGAGGAAATATGATCTTTGATGAAGATCTTCCCAAGGTTTGTCTGGAATAGTCATCGCTTCGATCACTGCTTCGTCGGAAGGCAAGACTAAGTCTAACGAATCAGTGGTAGCAAGAGAACCCTAAGCCCAGATAGGCTCTAGAAGTGGATCCAACTCTTGTGCGGGAGTCGGATCAGGATTAGCTGAAGCTTGCTGGACTAAAGAGTACGCTACTTCATCGGCCGACAAGGGCATGGGCATGTTGGATTGCCCTGTCTCATCCATCATGGTTGATGGGGAAGGAAGAATCCACGGATCCGCAAAGTAAGTCGTGCAGAACAACGAAACTTGAAAAATCTCAGCCTTGTGGTGATTAGATATAAACTTGACATCGTCATGAGGAGGTGGGTAATCGAAGGTACCCATCAAGGATGGGCACAAACCAACTCCTACATTAATGACACCGACTTGAGGATTGTCAATCATGGGAACCGTGGATGCCCCCAAAGCTGGGTCAGGTCTAGAGAAGGACAATTGATCGATGGTCATTATCCGACCCTCGTGTGGAAACAACAAGACTCGAAAAACTGTAGCAACCATAGCTTGCATAGCATAAGTCCAACTACGACCTAACAAGAGATTATAGTCGAGGGGGGCATCGACTACCTCTACCTCGACACACATAGTCTTCCCTCCTAACTGCAAAGGAAAAGAAGGAATGATGCCATGTGGTCGGAAAGAACGACCGTTGAACGCAGTGAGGAGAGTAGGTGATGGAGACAAAGCGGGATGGCCAATGGCCTTCCAACATGCTAATGACATAACGCATGTCGAGGCGCCCTCGTCGACCACCGTGCGAGTGATATTGTGTGTAAAAAATTTCGTGGGATGAGCCACTACTATCTGAAACGCTACATGGTAAGGCATACGAGGTTTTAAGTCAGTTGTATCTAGCA
>ML816394.1:111110-122577 GCA_009831015.1 Picea engelmannii | reverse complement strand
ACGCGTGCAGTAGTGGGTTAGGGCGCGTGTGACTTAACCCAAAAGGATTTTCAAAGAGGTTTCTCAGCAAATGTTTTGGCAATGAAGGGATATGAGTTGGCCTGATGCCAGGTAAGCATGTGTGGTGCAATTTAGGGTTATAACACATAGGGAGCAATCGGATATGAAGGGGTGAACAAGATCGGAAAACAACAAAGGGTAAGACAAGGTCTATGAGGAAAAATCAAAACCAAAAGTTTCGATTCGATTCCCCAGTGGAGTCGCCAGTTTATGTTGAAGGAAAATCTCCCTGCGGACAGGTAGATCTCCTCAAAGAGCTAGACTTTTAACTCTAAGATAGAAAGTGCTTAACAGAAAGGTAGATCGCGTTCCCACTCCCAACAATATTCCTTTCTTGGGAGACCACAAGATCACATATGAAAGCGTTGGTGTTGGCTTACTGAAAGATTCTAGCCTCATGGGTACCTTCCCTACACCACTTCCACCAACTACACATCATATTGCCACCGTCGATATGATTTCAACCGCGACTTATCAATCTTTGGAATCATTTGACCCTTGGATTGTACCTTGTTCGTTGGAATTCTATGCACTAAGTGACATCATGCCACTTAGTCCAGCCGAAACATCATACGTTTCTATCCCATTCGCTTATCCCTCGTCGAATGACCAACATCTACTGGCACCTGATGTTTCCTTGATGCACTCATGGTTGAGTTCCTTGTCGTCGACAATCGACTGCATTTCCCCAATTTTTCCTTTTGATGAATCTATTCCAGAGATGCTTCGCATTGACAAGTTACCTTGGGATGATAACTGTCCCCGATCCCCTTTTCTCCCACCTCGTGAAGAAATTCAAGAAGATATACAGTCTATCTCCCCTCCTGGTGTTGATTTTTCATCATCTCCCATGATTTCAACTTCCGACGATTTAGATCCGGTCGTGGACATGGTGATTTCTTCAGTAGGATTATTGGAGCCTGATCTCCTTACTCCTATCGTGACCCTCGACATGTGTTCCTTCTCAATTTATTATCTTTCGTCCAGCGAAGATCTCCTGGAGGCCATGACCACATTTTATCCTTTGACATGGTACCCTTCCAGAGCATTATCCTCTTGGAAGCCATGATCCGGACGAAACCATGAGCATAGTTATTTTCCTGTGTCAAGCTCGTTAAAAAATGAAACAGAGGCCTTGAGTGTAGTTATTTTCCTTTGTCAAGCTCGTTAAAAAATGAAACAGTCACCTCTCTTGAACCTTCTTTTCATCCACCCTTCTCCTTTTTCTCATCTACTACAGAAATCGGTGACAACCTCAAAGTAAGTGAATGAATTGAAGCTTGGAGGGCATGTCTCCAGCCTTTGCTGATCATTCTGGAGTTAAGCCACTAGATTTCATGCTGGGGGCATACCGAGATTAGTCTTTGTTCTTTCTCGTTCTCGTAAATATATGAGAATGCATCCAGGTATACTTTTATCTCTTTTTTCGGACCTGTATGGATACACAAAAAAGGAACCCCCTGGAGTCTCCTTTAATCTCTTTTTAGACTCTCTAAACATGAAAAGATTGTCGAGTGATCTTGCTTCCTTTCCCACTCGTTAAAAGGTTTGAAAGGGAATCTTTCGAGTGATAATTTATCTCTTTTTCGGCCTCATGAGACTAACATTATGAAAAAGGACAACATTGGACTCAGCTTTAAGTTCTTTTCAGACTCTCTAAACATGAAAATCTTGGAGCAACCTTGTTCTCTTCACGCTCGTTAAAGTATTTGAAGAAAATGTATGTTGATTGATAGTTTATCTCTTTTTCGGTCTCATCAGACTACTTTACGAAAAAGAAACTGAGAGAGTTCTCTTTTAAGTGTTTTTCCAGACTCTATAATCATGAAAAACCTTCGAGTTTTCTTTCTTTGGACTCGCTAGACAAAACATCGACAGGCCCATATGGGATCGAATCCTTACTTCTTCTAGTTCATTAAACAAAGGAAGAGGAACTTACTGAAGGTGAGTTTTATCGAGCATGTGTTATCCTCCTCGAGCTCGTTAATTTAAAAATACGTAATCGTCTATTTGGATGGGGGAAAAAATTGAAAGAGGCAAGCCAAGCAGTTTTTTGAGAACATTACCAAGTAACTCTTAGAGTCACCCTTGAACACGACACTTTGTCTTTGTGCACATCTTAATCCACTCAACCTCTACACTAAACCAATCCTCTGAGTTTTTCTTACTCCTTTGGATCACTCAATGAAAGTCATAATATCCATTGCATCATCATGTTTTGGTCCATGTCATGTTTTTGTTGTTGTGCCTCAGTGTTCAAGGGAAGTATCCACCTCGAGAGTCAGCCATCACAAATATCTTGTCTCAATACCCGTGTCAGTCCATGTTCATTTGATCTACCAATTACATCTCTATGTTTGTTTCGTGTCATTGATGGGGGATACATCAAGGCCCTCCTTCTACGAGTCTATTCCTATCGACTTCAACACATTATCCAGGAACTAGACTTAGAAACCAGTTAGTAATTTGGGACCTACATGCCTCAATGGTAGGCCTCCTCACATCCGACAGTGGGTTTACATCATTGACCTCTGATCAGATGATTCCACAGATGTTCAACTTCAGCTCATCCATTCACATTCATTGGAATGTACTAGAGTACCTTGGGAATCATTGACATTAATGGTGATCTCCCTCGTGCTTGTTAATGGTTTACATCATTGACCGGTAATCGAGTGGTTTCTGCCATGTTCGACATCGGGACATCTATTCACATGGTTAGATTTGTACTACATCAAGATCGGTAAGAAGACCCTAGGTTGAGTGATCACTTTGATATGTACTTTGCCCAGGTTGTGATGGAGTTTCTTTTGAACAATGACACATATACTGTTACATAGATCCACTTTGTATTGGTCGTGGCTATGTCTTGTCATCTCATAGATCCATTGTGTATTCTTCGTGGCTACGATCAGTTCAAGTCATGGGAGTATATATCCACAGTGTATTTTCAGTGGCTATACCTTTTTATCAATACAATTATGGATCCGTAGTGTATTTTATGGCGGCCATATCTTGCAAGTCTTTATCACCCAAGCATAGGTATGCCTACCTTGGGTTTGAAACATGTCATAATATTTGTTGGATGTTTGTGTGCAGCTTCTATCAGGTTCTCTGCATCTATACCCTTGCTTGAAAGTCTACAAAGCATTTCAGTTATCAGTTCTCATCTTCTAACTTCATACTTTGGGGGGAAATATGTTACACATCGAAATTACTCACCTCGATAGTGTCACAAGTGTCATCATTATAAGTGTCGCAAGTGTCACATTTGTCTCACAAGTGTCACAAGTGTCAAAGAAAGCATACTTCCATGGTGCCTATGTCGTGCCTATAACGACATGAGAAGCACACTTGAAACACCTCAAACATTTAATTTGGAAGAAGAGAAATGAGTCAATAGGCTTATGAACCTCTTGCCATCTGAAAGCACCCAAAAAACTGAGTTTTTGGAGGGGAGCTCTCCCCTATACCTCTCTCAGGAGTGTTGTCGCCCCCCTATAAGCTATCAGGGAGCGTTATAACACTCATTTTCCCTTTTGCAGGAGTGCTCCTACCCTCAGGAGTGTTGGTGCTCCCCTATACACTACTAGGGAGCGTTATAATGCTCTGAGTGCCATTTTGAGGGAGCACTACCTATTCTGGGTAGCAGTTGATTTGTTGAGAAGAATGGGGGGAGGATCTTTTCACTCTTAGAAGGTAGTTGGATTTGAATCCTCAATCAATCCATGATCTTAGGGCAGATCCCTAACTGAAGGAGGAAAATCCTCAACTCACCCCAAAGATATCTCAAGTTGTTGAGCCTCTCCAAGGCTATATAAGCAAGCTTTCTCATGGTGAAAGGAGGATGAAAAGGGAGAATCACACAAAACTTATGATCTTATAAGTGGTGCTGGAACATATATGATTTGGAAGAAAGAGAGATATGATCTCATAGGGAGCAATCGGATAAGAAGGGGTGAACAAGGTCGAAAAACAACAAAGGGTAAGACAAGGTCTATGAGGAAAAATCAAAACCAAAAGTTTCGATTCGATTCCCTAGTGGAGTCTCCAGTTTCTGTTGAAGGAAAATCTCCCTACGGACAGGTAGATCTCCTCAAAGAGCTAGACTCTTAACTCTAAGATAGAAAGTGCTTAACAGAGAGGCTATAAAGTTGTTCCTGAGTCTACACTTAAGGCTATAAAGTGCAGAGTCTAAGCATCTAAAAAGAGTGAAAGAAAAGGAAGGGGAAGAGACAACTTGGGGGGGGGGGGATGAAGCTATGGACAATCTCTGAGTTGTCTGTGTCTAGCTTCCAAATATTCTTACATGTTGATATCCTGCTCGATAGCGGCCCATGAACGTTCAAGCTCTGTCCAAGTAGTGGCGGTCTTGACTATGGTATGGAACAGATTTAAAGCAATGCTGGTTTGATTCGATAGACTAAGTTCGATATTGGGTTGTCTTATGACGAGTACAATCATGGGGAGAAAAAAACTTTGAAGGAGGTGGATGCTTTAAAGTGCTTGTCTCAATCTTTAGATTGTACAGGGAAAATTCAATGAAGCCAGTCGAAGGGTTTAATGGGAACGAAGGTCATTTTCCGTAACTGAGTTTAAAATCTTGAAACCGAGTGTGAAAACATAGAGTTGTCAACAAATGTGGGGCATCAATTTTAGAGCAATCCAACGTTGTGTCAGAAGAAGAAAAGACGAGAGTACCTTGATGAAAGCATATAAAGTAGAGATCTCAATCATTCACAGGTCTTGTACCCACAAGTAGCCGATACATAGGAAAAACTATAAATAACTAGATACCTAGAACCTGATCACCGCAGTAGACGTTATACTAAATTGTAGCTAGAACATTCATCAAAGACATATATGTAAAATGACATAAAGCATGAATATACAGAAAAAAAAAAACACATAACTCAATCTTGACGAAATATGGAGTCTTCAATCCGCTTTGTATTAATCTTGGCTTAAGAGAACTTTCTCTATTACAACCTATTCATGGCCCCAAAAAAATCCCTTTCTATTACAATCTTTCTTCTATTTAAACAAACTTTTGAACCTCTGGAATTTTGATCATTTTGGAAAATTGTCAGTTACAAATGGAAAATTGGAGCATTTCATCTCCTCTTATTTGCCTTCCCTAGTAAAGGTGGAGCACTTTCCTTTCCTGCCCTTCAGGTTCTAGAAATAGAACAGGTAGACATCTGTCATTATTTGGCACCAGAAACCTACCCCTTCGCCTTCTCGATGCAAATGACACACCTCTCCACCAACTGGGCTATCAACCTGGAAGGCTCTGCTTGGTTTCTTGCTTCAAAAGTGTAACAATGCTTCACCAGTTGTGGCAAAACTTTTCCCACTTGTCGGTCCTCTGTGATGATGGAGCATAATTGTAGACTTGGTTGTACTAGCCATTTGTCCACTTGGGCCATATCAACTTGGCTAATCTGGGATATCTCCACTTGTTGCTTTTCCATGTTTTCTTTGATGTCCAACAAATGTTTAGCTATATTAATTTTGCCCAGCGTCCCAACACTTCTTTCCTTATCAAGGTCTAGAAAACTTTTACTTATCAAAGAGAACATTTCCTCACAAGAATTCTTCACTTCATTAGCTCTCCCCTTGCTTTCTGATATATTCTTCTCCCAGACCTTCAGCAGGATATTACCTCTGGTTTGTTCTGCGATGGATAATTTTGAGTTGTCGACCGTCTCTATCTTCCCTGTAGCTATAACAATGTCTTGGAAAGTGACCTGTGCTGCCTCGACTTCTCTTTCTCTTGAAGAATAATTTTTTGATATTTGATATATCATCCGAAAATGGTTTTGAATGGTTCCTACCTTTACTAGCAGGTTTTTTTGAGCCATAAATACCTTATGTCGGATTTTGGTGGCCTGTGATTTGAACACCTTTATGTCTACAACCTGGTTCTCGGCCACCTCCAATTTCAACTCCAACTCTATAATCTGTTGCCCCTGTTGGCTTACCTTTGTTTGGCTAGTTTGCGCTGACTGGCACACCTGCTCGAGGTCAGACCTGAGTTTCTCAATTTCACGCAGGTCGGTTGTTCGGGCTTCCTCAAGGCTCCTTCTCACCTCGTCCCTGAAATTCGCTTCGGCAGTAGCCACCGTAGCTTCTAATTTACTGATCAGGATGTTCTTTCGTTTCAACTGGGTCATCAAAGTCCCAAATGAGTACTGAATTGGTTGTAGCGTAAGACCCTAGTGTCCTGTCTATCTCCTCTACAAATTCTTCCTCTTTCACGGCCTTCCCATCTATCATGATTTTAAATTTTTTATCCATTACGCCCTCTTTTTGATATAATCCTTACCTCACCACAACCTTTCTTTTTTTGTCAAAGAAAAATTCATTAGGAGGCAGTTCCTCTATAGAAATAGGTGTCAATTCTTCATTGAAAATCCATCCCACATCAGGATTCCCCTTTGTGAACTGCAAGGTTGTGATAATAGCAATCGAACTGCTGATTTCCTTGGATGTTTGTTTTGGGGTGACCTTTGTAATCGTCCTAGTTGTCGTGAGCGAAAGTGAGTCGCCCGATCCCTGCGAAGGTATCTCTGCTTGGCCTTGGGCCTGCTTTCTTGGCCTGCCCTTTTCGAGGTTTCCTTCCCGCTTCTAGGGGACTTCGGCTCCTTGCTCTGAGGTTCCAGCCTCCCTTGTTCTCCCTTCATCCCTATCCCCGCTAGGACTCGATTCCTTTGCACCTTTGGCTCCCATCAGCTTTGTAACTGGAATATATGGGGCTTAACCCTATAAACTATGGGGGAGACAACTCTGTCGGTGCTCCTGGAATTTCAAAAAATCGGCCATATCTCCAGGTGGAAGAGCTTGAATACGACTTAGGACTTCAGAAAAGGACCTTGCACCCAGGAATATTTCATCCTGAGGGGAATCCTCTTGTTCATACATCTTCAGGTCGCAACTCACCAGGTGATTGCTCGCAAGCTTACTAGGGTCGTGCTTCTTGAACTCAATGTCCACCAGCTTCATTTCTTCTAAATCTGTAGCCTCGGCTTTGGCATGGCCAAAATCTAACAAGGAATATGAACCAATGCGAATAGGGAAGGGTGGCCATACCTTTTTTGATACTCCTTTGAGCTCTTTTTATCTAGGTGGATATCGGTGGCCACCCACCTTTTCCAACTAGCTCAAAACAACTTTCTGGCAATTTTGACAATTTACTATTTTTAGCAGGTTTTAACTTTCGGGGCCATTTTGAGGGCCTAAATGAAGGTTTTTAGAGATATAGGTTCTCAATGATAGTTGAAGGAATTATTTACCCCCAAAATGAATCTTATCAACGATACCTTTCCAACGATCTATCATACGCCTAAAACGGAGATCGTATGCAAAAGTTATGACCCTGGGAAGTTGATGTACTAACTTACCCAAACGGGGCCCACATGACTTTTGGCGCTTCATCTCCAAGGGTTAGGTTTTTGGATGTCTAGGACTTTTGGAATTCCTATTTATTGTAAAAGGGCCTTCAGAGCCTCATTGTAACCATCTTCTGGCGAATGCAAGTAGCCGTCACATCTCTTCTCAGAGATAAGTTGCCACCATTCTAGCGAGTCTTTCACTCTGTATTTTTACAGTCTCTATACATTTCTTTGATTAGTAGAAATCATGTATTACTGTATATCTGTGTTTATGGTTTCATTTATGATACATTTCTTTTAAATTATTGAATATCTGCAATATCTTTGAATATTGAAAATAATCTGGATCGGTGGTTTCAGAGCAGGCTTCTCTTGATCATTTTTTTTAGTGCATGTCCCTGACGAGGTCCGAGTATAGAAAGTTGGGTCTCGATCTTGTCTCTCTTGAGTAAAATCACTCTTGCACACCCAAGAAACCCTCAATGGCGGAAGAAAAGAAAAATAATGGAGCAGACAATCATATCAGTCTATTGCTTGAGCAAGCTCTCATGCGACAGAGGGATGAAATGATGGAGAATTTTTCCCACATCCTTCAACACTTGCTGATAGCAACAGGTTCATATTCATCAAGAGGCCACTTTGGAGGCACCTCACCTTTCAAGGTACAAGTTAATTTTGATATTCCTGTATCTGAAGGACAGATAGATCCAGAAGCCCTAGAAAAATGGTTAACTCTGCTAGAAGGTTATTTCTCTATTCACAATTTTTCCGACAAAGAAAAGATCACCTTCGCACTCCTTAAAGATCTCCCTCATGTCAAACATTGGTGGGAAACTTATTGGGAGCAAAGTTCCATAGAGGAGTCTGGAATATATGGGGCCGATCCCACTTGGGATTTTTTTGTGGATGCGGTAAAGGAACAGTATTACCCTGTTGGAAACTATGAGGACCAGTACAAGAGATGGACCACACTGCGGCAAGAGAGGGGCCAAGCAACTCCGGAGTTCACCAATACCTTCCATACCTTTCACACCAAGATGGGTATCAAATACTCCGAGCGACATTTGGTTCTGAAATACCGTGGGGCTTTACACAGATACATCCAAACTGAAATGGATTTTCTGGACATCTCATCACTCGGTGTTGCCTATCGATATGTTTTTAAAATCGAGCAGAAATTTAAGCACCAGAACAAACGGGAGTCTGGGTCTGCAAATCCACAACAACCAAAGTATGACAAAGACAACCCTAACAAACAATCTCCCAAAAACCAATCCAAGACACAATAAAAGAAGGGTCACAGGAAGACAAAGAAGGACACCAAAAAATGGTGCGATTTCCACAAAAAACCCTGGAACAACACCAATGAATGTCGCTGAAAATAGTCATTAGTGGCCGATATCAAAGACAATGAGCCAAACCCTGATTCAAAATATGATTCTGAAAATACTGGTAAAGGACAAATCATTGATGCAGACCCCACTGCTATTGTCGCGACCGCAACAATTCAACCAGAAGAACCAACAGATCCTGAAGAGGGGGAGCGCCTTTTTCATTCATAGGTGTGGGTGAAGGGGACCCCACTGCATTTTATTGTTAATAGCGAAAGCCAAAAGAACCTCATCTCAGCAGAGGTTGTCAAACAGTTGGGATTGTCGACAACACCACACCCGCAGCCATACAACATCAGGTGGCTTCACCAAGGATGAGATCTTCGTGTCAGCCAACAGTGTCGATTGTGATATGGCATCCAAGCCTTCAAGGATGAAGTATTATGTGATGTTTCCCCACTGGATGTCTGTGATGTTCTCTTGCGCCAGCCATATATGTGGAAAATACATGTTATTTATGAGTCTCGACCTCGTAGTGTTATTGTCACTTTGGGGGGTCATCTCTACAGAATACCAGAGGTAGTTCCCACTACCGTTCCACCTAAAAAGTGTCGCAAAGTAGTATCTCATATTGCAAAATTTAGCTTCTTCACAATCTGTTCAAAAGGAGAACAGAAGGACACTGCAACCACTACAGCCTCACCCCAAGCACCTTCTATCCTACAGAAGCAGGTCGACAAAGCTGCAATAAAATGCAAAGATTCCTTCTGCACAACATCCTCTCATGTAGCCCGACTTGTTGAACAACCTCAACCTCAATGGGTTCATGATAGACTTCCACAAACTGAGCAGTGCGACGTCTCCAACAAGACAAGCAGCTCACCAAGATGTAGATTCAACAAACACTTTTCCTTCTCCCCCAGGAACTCAACGCAATGGAGACCATTGCTTCCTAAGGAGGGAGGATTGATCCAGGTGGATATTGGTGGCCACCCACCTTTTCCAACTGGCTCAAAACAACTTTCTGGAAATTTTGACAATTTACTATTTTTAGCAGGTTTTAACTTATGGGGCCATTTTGAGGGCCTAAATGAAGGTTTTTCAAGATTGATGTTCTCAATTATGTTCAAAGTAATGATTGAGCCCCCAAAATGAATCTCCTTGATGATACCTTTCCAACGAGCTATCATACGCCTAAAACGGAGATCATATGCAAAAGTTACGACCCCAGGAAGTTGATGTACTAACTTACCCAAACGGGGCCCACATGACTTTTGGCGCTTCATCTCCTAGGGTTAGGTTTTTGGATGTCTAGGACTTTTGGCATTATCGTTTATTGTAAAAATTCCTTCAGAGCCTCATTGTAACCATCTTCTGGTGAATGCGAGTAGCCCTCACATCTCTTCTCAGAGATAAGCTGCCACCATTCTAGGGAGTCTTTCACTCTATATTTTTACAGTCTCTGTACATTTCTTTGATTAATAGAAATCGTGTATTACTGTATATCTATGTTTATGGTTGCATCTTTGATACATTTCTGTTATATTATTGAATATCTGAAATATCTCTATGCATTTCTTTATTATATCTCCGCTCTCATTTCGTGCCGAAAATAGTCCGGATCATCTTTTCTTATTCCGCCAAGCACAGTCTGCCTGGAAATCTCACGGCACAATAGCTTATCTAGCAAGAATAGCGAGAGGGTGTATGGAGGGACAGAGGTGCCAAAAACCATGATATACAAAAAAAAAATCCTCTAGATACCAATCTTCCACACTGCTTAGGATGGTCGTGACGCTATCTGACATCCTGGGAGGCGGCTGGCCAAAAATGGTGGCATGCAATGGCACCATTACCCAGTTGAAGATCTCGTAGATGAATTATTTGTCCTTATCCTCCCAAATTTTTGAGTGGTAGACATGGATAGGCTCTATATTAGATGGAGCCCAGCTCCAATTCATAAATGGGAAGGGTGTCATGAAGCAGATGGCATCCATGATGTAAGAAGACATAAAGAACGAAGTTGCTTTCTTATCGCCCTCTGTGCTCAATGTTCAGTAATTCAAATGGTCAGAATGTCAGACAATAGTTTGTCCCAGTCGAAGGAGAAACCCTTAGCGACTGTATGAATAAGTGGCACCCATGGGAGGAAGAAATGGGTAGTGTCTTCCTTCCCATACAACCTGCAGGTCATCATCGCTATGTACTTGAACTGTGGCTCCAAGGAAGAGATTGAATAGATCCCATTGGAGTCAACCATGAATTTCGTGGGGTGTGAAACCCAATATTTGATTAGATCGAACAAACGTTTTTCATACTGCTCGCACTCCTTCTTATTGAAGCCTTCTAGGAATTCAACGTTGTGAGTAAGGTTCGACGTGGGTGAAAGTTTATACATTACCCACAAATGTTTTGGTCGAAAAGTACCAATCGTCACCTTCTGTTCACTGATAATCATCCTGGTCGGGATGTCCACATGGTCCAGCGCCCACCTGATCATATCACAATAGGGAAGAAGCTAGGGCCTCACCGCTATTTTGTGCATCTCTGCTTGAGCGACGATTTTGTATTTGGTTGATAAATCATCCTTCTCGTTGTCGCTAGAATCATCCGAACAATTTATCGACTCGGATTGCAGGATGTTGGAAACGTATGACCATGTCTTGATAGAATTAATACTTC
>ML816394.1:84483-108307 GCA_009831015.1 Picea engelmannii | reverse complement strand
AGAGAACATAGGGGGTTGTAGCCTCCTTCTGGTTGTATCCAGAGAATTGGGGATTTAGATATTCCCTCAGGTTGTATCCTGAGAAACTAAGGGGTTGGAGCCTCCTTCTAGTTGCAGCTGGAAAACAAAGGAAGTTGGTGCTTACAATGAATGTAATTCTTCAAGACATATAAGATAAAGCATTCTGTGTTTTTCTCATGATTTGGGTTTCCACGTAAAACAATGGTGTATTGTGTATGTGTGTGATTGTTCATTTATTATTGCTCATTATTCTATAATAATTCTACATTGATATAACAATTGGATTATTTGGACAAAAAGGATTATAATTACGTTATTACTAATTCACCCCCACTCTCAGTAATCCAATAGAGACTCCATTAATGACAGTCATTAAAGATGATGGGGAAAATTGTTGTGGTCGGAGGGGCCATGAATCCAAATGTAATCCAAGTCATAGGCCATGTAAACCCAGTCTAGTAACAACATTTATTCCCATTCTGGTACCCCGTCTAACGCCCGTTAAGCCATAAATTTTCATTATGCCAAGATGCCATCGAAGTTCACGCTAGAACACGCACCCGTCAAACAGAAAGGTCTCAAATCGGCCACATCCATATCCCACTAAAATAATTAAATACCAAGATCGCTAATAGGATTGACCTTTATTAAACCATCTCGTCGGACAAATCACACCCGGATTGTGTCCATATGGTCATGATGAGTAGCAGTTACTGCTAAAACTTACCCGTTAAGCCAAGTGTAAGGCTCTCAGAACTCAGCCGAGAATGTATTGTTTCTAAAAAGAGCATAGCCATTTCTGAACTCAATAGTGCGAACCAGTTGGGACCATTGTAAAAGTTGCAGACGTAACCCTAGTTCTTACCTGCCACGGAAGTGAGAATGCCGAGAGCCACAACAAGCCGAAGTGCCATGAGTAAATAAGCGGTACCAGATGAGCCCTGCGACCTCTGGGTCGAGATCATGGGTGATCTCAAAGGGAAGGTAGAGCACGTAAAGCTCCTCGACCTTGACCTCACGGATTCAGCCTTTTTCCCACAAATGCAAACATATGTATTTTGGGATATAGTCCTGTATGGAGTCAGAGAAATGCAAGTAGTACCAAAAGAAGAGTTCATCAAATTATTTAACTCGAACATCATGAACCTGAGAGACTTACTAGTCTTTGGTACCACAAGCGAGATTATGCGTTGCACAAAATTTCTGATAAGAAGGGTGCATGACAGAACTATATGGTTGGATAAGTGGTATCCAATCCATGTTGAATACACCCAGTAGCTTACTGGACTATCCTCCCAAGGAGAGGATGTGTTGAAGGGATTCCAAGTTCGCAGTAAGCATGGGAAAAAGAAAGGCAAGCTTAGCCTATACGAGAAATTTAACACAAAGAGAAGAGGACGCACAACAATAATTGAATCGATACTGCTTGCGACAGTCTGGACGAGCTGCTACATCATAGCCAGCAAGGTTATGAGGTCTTACTATAAGGGAGAATTCACTCTAGATGCATTATCAGTCAGTGACTTTTGCGCAAATGGAGCAGTGTTCAACTGGTGTAGTTTCTTATTGGAGGAACTACTAGTATCTTGCGACGAAGCACAGGAGAAGGGAGGAACCTTCACCTATGGATACCTACTTGTGGAATTTTCAATATTCAAATGGACGCCACCTGTGGGAAGACAATCAGCAATACCAGATAAGGGGCGCATGATGAAGATGTTCGAGCCATGGCAGTCCAAACAAGACTCAGAGAACACAACACTCAACAACGCGACATTTTCCAAATGGTATAATTTGATGATAGACGCAACGTAGAGGTTGTGCATCCCGTAGGAGCTCCTCAACTGTAACACAAGGAATATCGCCTTTAGCATGAACCGACACAACACATTCTTCTAGATGAGACATGTCATCAAGGAACATTTCCACATAAGGATGCTACCATTCTATTTGGATGAGGAATCCTTTGATAAGTAATTCATGTCATGGCCAGGAATCAAACGCAGGCAACACAAATAAAAAATGCATTACATTTTTCCTGTGGAGCTCCTGAAGAAAAAAGACAACGAACCAGGAGAAGGACCGAGTTCAAGCCCTTAGTAGAAGAAGCCAGACGCTCTAGCACAAACATACTTCAAGGAGGAAGAAGAGATACAAAAGTTAGAGTAGAGAAAAATTTCAGTCCACCGACAGCTACCAGACAATGTTGTGTTTTCAGGTGTGCAGGTTAACCAAATATTGGGCGTTGTTCTTGGTACCGAACCATTAGTGAAGAGGCCTAGAACTGGGATCTCACTAAACAAACCCCTGAAACCACAACCCTGTTCATTTGTCGCTCCCTACACCCGCACCACAACCAAAGCCACCACTATCATTGATATTCAAGATGACCTGGAGCCAAAAAAAATTCCGTCCACAATCGTCATTGAGAAACCCCCACCACTCCAACTACAAAACCTCATCACTGACAGTACACGTCATACCACAAACTTAGAACCGATGCAGCTCGATATTCCAGAGATAGTGGAGAAAAGACTCCCACAAATAACCAGAGAATTACCCAAACCAAGATCAGAAATTTCTGGTCCCGACACCAAAGCCTCCGAGCTAAGCACAATGTAGGATGACCTAAATCCAGACGCCCAGGAACATCAGCCTGAATCTTCAGTGCAAAAAGAAGATGCCCAAGTAAGAGAGGAGTTGGAACCCAAAAGAAACCAACAAATCACCTCACCATCCAAGGGTGAGGGTGCCCAATAAATCATGGCACATCAAGAAGAAGCATCGGAAGAGCCACAGATACCAGATGTGCACAATGAACCAAAAGAGAAAACTGAGCAGGATACGACAACCATGCGAGCACAAATGGAGCAGGTTCTCCAGAATCCTCAACAATGTGCAGAATTGATGCAACTCTGCATAGCTAGAACATAGGTTCTGACTCTTTTTCCAGCAGAGCTAAGGTTGAGAATCACACCAGCTCCACTGACAGAGGAAGAGGTAGAAACTCACTGAGACCATTCAACATCTAGTGGACTCCAAATACAGACGCGAGAACCCACTGAAGTAGCTCCTTCATCTACCATCCTGGTACACTAGCCAGTGCCGCAATTATTTGGACTAATCAGGGCATCCATAGACCAGTTGGAGCAAAGACTCTAGGAGGCTGAGAGATCCGTCGAGATTGCAAGGAAGGAACAATTTGTTGTGCACACATATAGAATGTAGGAAGCACATGACAAACTCCAAGTCCAACACAAACTGGAAAAATTGCAGGAAAAACTTGTTGAGGCTTGGGCGGAGATTCGAAAGGTTGCACCTGAACTAACCGAGGCCAGCGACGTAGGCGATCCAGAGAAACTGATCGAGTTGTTACAGGAAGCATGGACGCAACTCGCTAATCGCATTGACCAAATCCAAGTGAAGCTACAATAAGTCTAGCAGGAAGCAGACCAACAACCTCAGCAGCTACATGAACAAAGATTGTATTGCAAGGTTACAATGCCCAAGCATCACTGCACAAGCACACAATGGACTACACCAAAATCTTCAGAGAAGTTAGTGACTGGATGGGCATCATTGCTCGATGGAATCAGGTCTTGGAGGAGGTGCGCACAAAGATCCAAGTGTTGAACGAAGAATTTGCGGTCACAATGGACCACATGGAGAAGCAACAGAATTTCGACCAAATTCAGCAGGCTGACAACGAACTAAACACACTCTATGAGGCACAATCCATAGCCAAGAAAGAGTTGTGCGATTTTCAACCAGTAATTTAGACCGCCTATATGAAAATGCATCGGGTCGACGAAACAACCAATTCTAAGTGGAACTTGTTGGTTGCATCCAAGCCAAAGGATAACAACAAAGAGATGAACCAATCGTTCCTTACAGAAGCATCAATCCTCACCCGGAAATGGCAGGACAAATTTGAAAGCTTTCGAGTAAAGCATAGAGCACTAGAGTTGGTACCATAATTGGGCCCTTCGTTTGAGGAGGTAAAGGAAGAAAAATCGCAAACATAAGAGCCCAAAGAAGAAAAAAAGACGGAAAAGGAAAAAAAATAGATGCTCTTGGAGGATGTGAAAGAACCAAGAGCTTGACTCAGGGACGAGTCAAGGATTGTGGTTGGAGCCTGTTAGGCCCTTCATTTTTGAGAGAAAAGTGCACAAATTTTTGACCAAGCATGAGTTGCACAAAATCCATCAGAGGCCGAGAGAAAGAGCAACATAAAGTAGTTGCGGAAGTCAGTACAATGCTAGCAAAGCAACAAACGGTTGCAACAGAACAAGAAAGCATGCAAACCAAGAAGGAAGACACAACCCAGATATATATAGGACCAAACACAATTGTCACACGGTTTGTCCATTAGTTCATGCTCAGCTCAGTCCTTCTCCCTCATTCACTCATGGAAAGTCCCCTCATCATGATTTTTTCCCCCAATCGATAAGCGCCACATCACTCATCTGTATCCCTCAGTCGTTGTGACCTGCCATCTCACTTTCTAAATGAACCGTTGGCCATTTATTACTAGATAACTTATATGTTAACTAGCTGACCTATCCCCCGCACCTAACGGATACCCATTTACTCAAAATTACCCTCACTCTTCATTCCTTTACCATTTACCCACTCATCGCACTAGAGAATTTACCCCGTTTTCTTCTCTATTATAGTCAGTCGCCCCCATCTACAGTCATCCCCGCTAACATTGTTTTATTTGCAGGTATTGTTATAGTAATGGAGCCAAAATAAAAATGAACAGAAGGAGAGGAGAAGCTGTTTCTCCCACCTCTTGTTGATCTCGACAGGATTCCATTGGCCGACAAAGATTACTTAATCATAGACACTAAGTGTGATTTCGACTTTGCAAACATTCAATCATGGCTTAAAGAAGTCTTCATGGACCAGAGTGATGAAATTGGACTCTGGGAGTCCAACCTACCCCTGTATCTCTTCCCCCAGATTCACCATTTCCCAAAGTTCACCCCCAAGTGCCAAGCCCACTATATTCCTGAGCAACAAGCCATCATATCCTCCTCCGGGGAAGTTCATTTCCTCATCATGCCAGAAACCATCGACCAAATGATGAAAATATCCCGAGCCGAATCTGCATCACCTTTAAACCTTGAAATCCTTACAGAGTTATACTAGAAGATGACATTTCCTCAAAGAGCTCAAATATTTGAGCTTTTTCTTCCACAGTCTGCTCAGCTTCCCGCTACAAATCCCCCTTATACTTCCTCCATGTTCTCAACCAAAGGAAACCAGGTTATCACGTCCCTATGTGCCTTGTTGGGTTATTATTCAGATCAATGGGTAGATAAGCCCATTCTGGGATTTTTGTCTATTTTCTCCACCGATGAGAAGCCTACTACACAGTTTGACTTCAGTACGTTCCTGGCGAACAATATTCACGATCAATTTGTCAATTTCTCCACAGAAGGCATGTTCCGGTATTCTTCAATACTGGCATACCTGTTCTTTTTCTTACAAGCGGAAAAATTCGCTTTTTCTATGCAGAAGATGGACGGAGATGGAAAACCCCAGGCAGTAACTGCATGGACTTCCTTGCTCAGACATAACTCCACGAAATTCAGTTTCAAATAGTTCGTCGATCAGTTCTACCACCCGGTGGTGAGTATGCTCAGCAACAAACCCGAACCCAGGATTAACGACGAAGTTCAGAGGATCCTACATCTCTCGGATCATACAAATATTGGTGATTGGTACCTATACCAAGATCACACTGAGATTAGAGTCTATTGGTGCGAGTTGGCCCCATATAAACTGCCCAAATATTTACCTGTCAGAATTTTTTCTCTGGAATACATAAGGCAGATGATAAACTCGGATGATATTCATTTCGTGTCTCTGAAGAAGAAGCAACAACTCAGAATCAAAGGGCAGATTGGGTCTTTCATATGCAACAATCAAGGTGTCAGGGAGGAAGAAAATAGGTTGTTGAAGGAAATGAAATTCTTCATGAGTTTCACATGGCACTACGATCCATGCGGGATCATTTCAGAGATGAGGGTAAAAAACAAGAATATCCCGTATGTCCACGAATCTAGGCTTGAGGTAGAGAAATTTGCAAACCAGATAGGGTGGGAACCAAACACTTTGGTTGAAATAGAACAAAAGGACCCCCCAGTCACTGTATCATAGATCACCACCCTGCAGGCTCCAAAGGAGAAAAGGCCTAGGCAGGATCTGTCACCTCCGATCACTAAAGTGTCATTAGAAGAATTTTGACTGCATACCAAGAGGCCAAAAACTAGTATTGCTCCTGACCCATCTGGAGAAAAGGAAATTCCATCCACCACAGTGACAGAGGTTGATCGGTCGCTCCTCAATACAAGTGAGAAGTAGATTATAACCACAGTGTTACCAAAGAAACCTATATATACTCCACCGATCAACCAGCCAGGAAAGACAAGTCCGAAGCTGAGTATTTTTTAGAAATACGATCTTATCAAGAAAAAGAATCAGACTCTGACCAGTAGTACATACGCCCAATTCTGGAAGCAGACGTCGTCTTCACAACACAGACTGTTATCGGCATTCGACACGGAGAAGGTCATAATGCACATGGCATTCCTCTAAGCGCAGGTACCAGACCTAAAGGTAATCACCGATTACAAACGAGCCACTTTCAAATTCCAGACCAAGGACATGCATCCTACTAATCAAATGGATCTACACAGGCAGATGAGAGAAATGGTTTTCTCCACACTAGCACATGATTCCACTACTGCCTCCAGGTTACAAGTGTCTCTGAACAACGTCCAAACACAATTGAAGCTGGAGAAAATATCATCTTTTGCCAAGGATAACAGGATCGAGACGTTGGAGTAACTGGTCCTCAAGATCGGGTATGATCCCTCGAATGTGAAAGTAGTCGAGGAGATGATCAAGAATAAAAATGCAGACATAGTGTCTTTGAGAAAACAATTGAAGCTATCACCAACAGTAGACTCGTAGGCAAAGGAAATAGCAGAGACAGAAGGATAAAAATATGAGATGCTTAAGTTAATCATGGAGCAGAATGCACAACTGAAGGAAATGGAAGCTGAGATGGAGAAGCTAGTGAAAGAGAAAGAACATTTGAAACCCATTGAATTCATTATGTTGAGTGCAGTACCACTCTTAGGAGTGAGCACAACATCACTAGCAGAAGTCCCATCAGCAAATCCACTGACGTCTTTGGAAAAGATGGTTGAATTGGCCAAATCTATGGAAGAGATGAACCTGCAGGAGACAAAGATTAGCAGGCTCAAAAAGGAGATTGAGAACCTTCAGGAACTCAAATATTCTTATCAAACCAGTCTCTCCAAAGAAAAACAGGTGTCAGACCAGCTCAAACAAGAGTTGCAGTAGCTTCGGAAGCAAAAAGTGGCAGGTAAAACACTAGCCGAAGTCAAAGAAAGTGTCTGGATAGACATCACCAAGTCTATGAACGAAATATGGCCAATGATACAAATTATGTTTGAGAAAAATGAATTGGTGTAGAGAAGTAAACAATCCATCGAGAAGACCAGATCATAACTGGGAGAGATGCCCTCACAAGCTAATGAAATCATCAAATTCTTGAATTCTAAAACCAGAGAGGAGTTGGAAGAGCTGAGAATTGAGGATAGAACAGAGACCATCCTTGAGGTAAAAAGAGTCTTGACCAAGAGAGGACTGATGCTACATCTAGAAGAAAAGGTTCAGGCCATGGACCAAGGGGTACAAAGGTTTTTCAGTAAGATTGAGGCTCTACAGAAGAAAGGTCTTCCTGGTCTGAAGGTGATAAACGACAAACTGATGATACTCCCAGACTACAGAAAGAGACCAGTCGATGTGGCTAAGGATAGTTTGAAGTTTTCAGGGATTCAGGGAAGCATCACTAGAAAGGAATTCCTGGATGCACTTCAGTTGGATATCAGCATTCAGCATGAGATCTGGTACATTTTCATCACCAAGCCTACTTTTTCCAAGTACACAAAAATGGATGAAGTCTACCGAAGGCTACTCAAAGTCAGCGTTCCCAGTCATCTTCGATGGGAAGAGATTTGTGACCTGATCAAGTAGTAGATGAGATGTCCCAGCCCAGTCAACTATCCAGTTAGATGAGGTCATGTAGAGGCCTCGCCAACGGTTCACTCAGAAAACAACATGCAGTTGCGACACATCATCAAACAATTTCCTAGATTCTTGTAATTTGTTAAGTTAGTTAGGCTAAAAATAGTTTTACCACGTCTTGATCTTTAATGACAGGATCATTTGTGATTTTGGGTTATAAATACTTCACCTTTCGAAGTATTGAGGGTTGATCTTTATGCCCTACAAGCTATCAGACTGTAATATTTTTCAAGAGATCTTCCATTAATAGAAAGAGGCATTTTTATAGGATTCTTGCGTGTATTCACTGGTGATGTTTTTCTTTCTAAGTTCGATGTTATTCTCGCTTAGTTATCACACTGTTTGCTAAATCTAATCTTTGAAAGTAATTAATGTTGCAGGATTTATCTTTGTATACCCTGTTTCTCACTTTGAAAGATTTTAGTGTTTCATCTTTTGATTTTATGATAAAGAAATTCTTAACTGCTTCTTTGTTGTAATTGACATTCTCACCTTTTCTACTATTTCCTCATTTATGCTACTAAGAGAATCCAATGATTACATTATCTCGCCCTGTGAAAGGTTTCTTTTCTTTCTGGTTTAGATTTTATTTTCTATGACACAGACCCCATAGCCCAATGGATGTGTAAACTATCTCAGCCAACCCGACAAACACTACATCAACAAAGCCAACATATTTTATTTACCTAGCCTAATATTTTAAATTTGAAACATATCTAAATCATATAGAGAGATCCCTCTCTGAAGTTGGTAGGGCTAGATCCCAACTTCGAAGTGGTTGGATAAAGTTACCTCCCGTAGATTTCTTCTTTCCTGAGAACCTCTAGGAAATTTACAGGGCGTTAACACACCCGAGGTAGAGGCAGGAGTGGTTGCAAGACTCAGGTGTATAAAACCTTATATGGAACATATATCTATGATTATAACACTTAATACAGCTCTGAGCACCGTGAGTTCCTCAATATGCAATCACTAATCACTTTGCTGATAAAACAGAACTTTGCATCATTCACAGTAATCTACAGTATTTAAGCACTTATCATATATAAATGGATCAGAAAAAGCATATCAAGCACTAAGAATGACTATCTGGATCATATCTAATATTCTTACATATCATAAGCACAAAGCAGAAGTAGATCTATCTAAGCATATCAAATCACTTAGAAAATAACATGTGAACACATCAAGACAAAGAACAAAGCACATAGAACAATGTTTACGTGGTTCACCCCCACCCTGGGGATACATCCACCAAATATTCTTCTTTATTGTCTTTAGTCAATTAGTTACAAGCACAAATCCATCAAAACCCTTACTCCACACAGGACATAAGATCTACGCAACTCGCTAGATCCTTATTCCATTCGTTACAGCACTAAGCTCTCCACAATCTGCTACAAGGACCTACACTTACCTCTACAAGTCTCTTACAGTCATGCACAAAGCACTTACAGAGTCTACTCGCACTTATCATACATTCACATCACATAGATTCACTATTCTACTCCTTCTTACATTGCCTATCCTTCTATTTATACATACAAAATAGGCCTAAACATGGGTAAACCCATGGACCAACATCCCATTCTCGTTACATATTCCCAAAATGAGGCCCAAAAGGGGGCCGAGATACCATGATCTCCACTTCATCTTGCACTCCTCCTTCGATAGGTTGTTGAAGTCCCAAAATAGGTCAACATGACCAAGAAACTCCCAAAACTTGGTCAAGGGCCAACAGTCCCCCAACACTCACCTATGACTTGTCTCGAGTCACTCTGGTCTGAGCAATTCTTCCTCGAACGCCTCGAGCTTGGCTCGAGCTGCTTCGACTTGCTGATTTGTTGTGGCCTCTTGTTCGGTGAACTCCTAGATTACTGTGTCATTCACTAGCCCTTCTAGGCATTGTTCTGCTGCAGTGACAACCTCTTCTAACTTTGTTCCTCGGATTTCTACCTCTATAAACAAATGGCATGCCTTATCTTTCACAGGTTGAAGTCGTTGAGTGACTTCCATCACTTTTCTTTGAAGCATATGGATCTGTTGTTGAGCTATGCTTTGTTCTTGAGATCTCTTCATTATTTCTACAGCTAACAGGGCCTTCAACTGTGCCTTTAGTGTATCTTTGTGTTGCTTCACCTCCTGGAGCTGCGACTCCAATGTCTATAACTTCGGGTTCTCGGTGAGGTTTTCATATGTCTGGGCATTGTGGTTACTCAGCTGCTTGCATTCCAATGCAAGAGATTTTAATATATCAACTGCGTTGCGGGTAGTTCCTTCTCACTGGTCCCTTACGTCCTGCGGGGTCTCAGGTACAGTGTGTAATTCTAGATCTATGATGCGCTTCTGGAGCTGTTGGATCACTTCTTTGAGTTGTGCCACCTACTGTGGAACTATCTCTTCGGCCTTTACTTCAAAAATGGTCACAAAGCGAAGTGCTCTATTGACCATTTCCTTAACTTCAAGTTGCTCTACGAGCAACTGTTCCTTTTCTTTATGCACCTGGGCTTTTTCTTCAACCGACTTTACTTGGAGAGAAATCTTCTCTCGTTCTATAGTACTACGTTGCACCTCAAGGTCTTTCTGTACTTGTGCTAAAGCCTGGGTGGATTTTGTTGTCTCTTCCTAAGCTCATCGAAGGAGAGCTTCGACTGTATCATCGATGTGGTATAGTTGAGCTGGCTCATCACCTAGTTATGTTGTTCCTACTGACAGAGGTGTAGTAGAAATTGCGTGGCTGGACTGTAATGCATGTTGCACCCCTTGGAGCTCATCCTTAACTTGATTGAACACCTCCTCCTACTTAGCTTCTTTCTTCTCTGCTATCTCCAGCAAAGCATCATTCAGTGTTACGACGATGAAGTCGAAGGCGTCTGAGGTGAGGGTGGTCTCAAATTTGGTCTTGGTTGCTTTCATTTTCTTTCGAGATGAGGGTTTCAGTGGGGAAACCTTCCTTTTATTTGAGGGGTCCTCCTCATCTCTAAGTGGTGTAACCTCGCCTTTATTTTGTTCAACTTCTGCACCATCTATCTCTCTACCATCTCCTCCTTGCTCTATTGATATGGAAGCGGTCTTCATGGATGCGTTGTCTAAATCATGAACCTCTTCAGTCTTCTTTACCTTGCTAGGTCCAGCTATATCCGATGCAATTTATGGACTGTCAACATTGGACATCTCCACAACGTCTGCTAGAATAAGGAGGTCCTACAACCATTCCTTGGTAGTCTCTTCCAATTCATCCTCCGTCAACTTGTAGTATGATTGTAGTTGATGTTTATGTCCATCTGTGCACACTATGATGTAAATAAAATGGCGTTCCATGTTGAATTTCATTAAGGGCCAAAACCTGTGGAGGGTATCCAGAGTCATACAAGGCGCAGAGTGGATGGTTACATTCAACTGGTTGTAATACGTATGGAACATGTAATTTGACTGCCATTGTTTATTCATGTCGTTCGAGTACCACAATGTACTGAACTTCATGGCCAGAGGTTCAAACGGCTTGATGTCCAGGAAGGTCGCACCTTCTAGCATCTCCCATGCAACGAAAGTGATCAGGATCAATAGCCAACTGAAGTGGAATTCATATCCCTGATCTTGGGCTTCCCTACAGTCCAAATCCAACTGGTTTACCAGGTACTGTGCCCAATTCATCTGAAGTCCTTCTGCACACTTCCCTGCGAGGTCGACTACGAAAATAGTGACTTGGGTGGGTCGATTCTTTCGCACCAAATTTCATGCGATCAATTGGCTGGTGAGGCGCACTTCACCTCTCTAGATGGATGCTACCTTGTAGTCTCACATTCTCTTCTCGACATCTCCGTAGGTGTCTTTAATCTTCTGCGCAAGAGTGCGATCCATGGTTTTCCTGGGATAGAAATCCTGTGGGTCAGGGCCTTGCATGCTTAGCCCTATGATCCGATTGATCAACGTCGGATCCACTGTGATGTGGCGATTCAACCATGAATATCCACCATGGTAGTAGGCTAGCAACAGTTTGATGCATGCGTTCACTTCTTGGTGCCTTCCAAAGTGCGAGATCTTCATGACGTTGAGCAGTGTGGACTGCGTGATGTTCATGGTCCATGACTGGGGGACGATATTCAATTTATTTCCCTTGGTTCTGGTCAGATACTTGTGTGGGGAAAGAATGTTGTACACCTTCATGTTGCCGAGGATGAAGTCACTAAACTTCAACGCTACAATCTTATCTTGGTCTGTGCGTATCCCTTTCGGGAGGTACGCAGTGACCAAAGCATACTCAAATTATCTGGGCACATTGTCATTATTGATTGCGCTGCTCAGAGGTGATAGATAGGTGGGTAAAATGCTCAGAATCATCTTGGCATTCGCGATATCGTCTCTGTGCTTAGTTCATTTTTCATCTGCTGGCCAGGATGGTCTGGCTCGAGCAGTGGATGGAGATGCCTGTATTGTCCTTATGGATGAAGCCTGGATTCCTTCAGACATCGACATGACTCTCCCAATCATAAAGTCAATCAAAAATTCTTCAACAACTTTCTTTGCGACACTCAATTCGTCTGACATGCACACTTGAGGTGAACAATCGCGGATTTGGGTAACAACTTAGATACAATACTGAGCTAAAGAGAAAGAGTATGGTGAGCACTGTATAAACTTTGCTTAGTCTATGGGCTTGAATTATCAATTATAAAAAGTGTTCTCGGTGTGTGGCACGATGAGATAAATAGGTAATATGAAAACGATTTTCTTGCAATGGGTATAAGCCTCTAATAACTCTTGTTCGATCCGTTATGGCGTGGTCCAACGGTCTAATGATGAACCTTTATTTATTTTCTGCCAGTTCGAAGCATCGATTGAACAGTTATAATATCCCCAATGACTATATTTCTTCGGCATGGTGAAGTGCCATGTGTCATTGTTCTAATAACCCGGCGAAGCTCTAATTCTGTAATTTTTCTTTCCGCGAGGTCTCCTCTAGAACATCCTATAACTTTTCAATCTTAGCCCTCTTCTTTCTTAACTTTCTAGCCTTTTTTCCAATGAGCTTCGTCTCGGTAGTTCTTTTTCCATTCTGGTTCTTATCTTCTTTTGACATAATCACTGCGTGTTGTTGAGATTCTTCCCCAGGGTTCCTAGATAATACTTCTTATTTGTCTGGGATGGGTACTTCAATATTTTGTGGATCCTCTAGTGTTCTCTTAATTTTGACATCTGGGTTACTATCATTAAATATCTTCGATATGCTCTCATTTTATTTAATCAAGCATGCGATCCTTCTAGTCATAAATTCTTTTAACTCTTGCTTCTTTTGTTCCAAAACTTATTCTTCTTCTTTCTGTATGGCTTGATCTCTAATAATCCAAGGTTTTCCTATTAACATGGTAAATGGGGCACTGTCTTCAATAAATTTAATAATATCAAAATCTTCCTCTGTCAAAGTTCCATTGATGACCATAGGTATCCAAGCGAGCCTTCCACACAGGTTTACCAATTTTCCTCTGAATAACCCTAGTCCTCCTAATGAAGGAATCATAGTAGGCCTCCCTATAGCTTCCCAAGTGCTCTCTATCATGATATTCACCTGTGTTTCTTCATCCAGAATACAATCAATGTCAAAGTATCCTATTCTTACTTCGATGCATTCTTTTCCTTTGAAGATCTCTAATAATCTGACATGTCAGTGGTCATTCAAGGTTTCTCTCATTTGTAGCAATATTTTCTCTAATTCTTCCTGGGGTTCTGCCATTCCTGGATCTGCCTTAGGGTTTTCTTTATTCAGATTCATTTCTTCCAGCTTAGCAATCATTCTGGGGCAATCCAACACTTCATGGTCCATAGGCTTGCAACAAAGACAACTAGTTCTTTTCCTAGGGCATTCTTTAGCAAGATGTCCCATTTTTTTGCAACTGTAACAGAGGGTTAATCCTCTCTTTCTTTTAAATGATCCCCATCTTCTTTTGTACTGTGCACTAGGATCATGGTAGCTAACCTGTAAAAAATTCTTTTTAGGATCGTGCATCCATTTTTTAGTCCAAACATTCTTTCTATGCATAGGTATAACATATATGTCACTATTCTTATCAGATCTACTCATATCAAACCTTCTTTCATCTATTAATTCCCTAGTTTTCAAAATAGGATAGATCTTATCAATCACACCTAGATCCATACTCGAGAAACAAAAATTTCTACTTATCTTACTTCTATAGAGCACAAAACTTACAGATCTTAAAAAACAATTACTATCTTTACCTTTATCAGAGCACAAAGCTTGCATATCTTACCTCTTTTAATCAAAAATTCTTACTTTTACCTTTCTTAGAGCACCAAGCATTTAGATCTTTATTCTTTCCTTTAGATCTATTCTTCTTTCTTCAGATCAGGCTTCTTTCTTTCATATATGACTTATTTTCTTCAGATCAGGCTTCTTTCTTTCATATACGACTTCTTTTCTTCAGATCAGGCTTCTTTATTTCAGATCTGACCTTCTTTCTTTAGCATAGAGCTTTATAAGTCAAGTAGAATACTGTGCACTAGGGTACAGATCTACGCACAAAGATTTCACAATCTCAGGATGAATCTTTGCACAAAGATTATTCTTTCACAATTCCCAGCAATCATAGTTTCAGGTCCTGACAACAGATCCATTTGTTGGCACAGGGGCAAACCCAGGGTTCAACACTACAACAGCGCACCAACAAAGCCCTAACTACTAGCCCTTTCGGTGACACCTGCGAAGTAGATGAAGTCTCACCCGAGGTAGAGGCAGGGGTGGTTGCAAGACTCAGGTGTCTGCAACCTTAGCTGTGACACAGATCTATGATTATAACACTTAATACAACTCTGATCACCGTCAGTTCCTCAATATGAAATCACTATTCACTTCGCTGATAAAACAGAGCTTCACATCATTCACACTAATATACAGTATTTAAGCACTTATCATATATAAATGGATCAGAATGAGCATATCAAGCACTAAACATGACTATCTAGATCAGATCTAATATTCTTACATATCATAAGCACAAAGCAGAAGTATATCTATCTAAGCATATCAAAGAAATTAGCAAATAACATGTGAACACATCAAGAAAAAGCACAAAGCACATAGCACAGTGTTTACGTGGTTCACCCCCACCCTGGGGATATGGCCACCAAATCTTCTTCTTTATTATCTTCAGTCAATCGGTTACAAGAAAAAATCCATCAAAACGCTTACTCCGCACAAGACAAAAGATCTGCCTAGCTCGCTAGATCCTTCTTCCTTGCATTACAACACTAAGCTCTCCACAATTTGCTACAAGGACCTGCACTTAGCTCTGCAAGTCTCGTATAGTCATGCACAAAGAACTTATAGACTCTACTCGCACTTATCATACATTCACATCATATAGATGCATTATTCTACTCCTTCTTACATTTCTTATCCTTATATTTATACATACAAAATAGGCCTAAACATGGGTAAACCCATGGGCCGACATCTCATTCCCGTTACATATTCCCAAAAAGGGGCCCAAAAGGGGGACAAGATCCCGTGATCTCTGCCTCATCCTACACTCCTCCTTCGATAGGCTGTCGAAGTCCCAAAATAGGTCAACATGACCAAGAAACTCCCAAAACATGGTCAAGGGCCAACAGTTTGTAATGAATCAGAACTATAAATTAGAGAATTAGAGATCTGTGACATGGGTCTAAGAGCCAAGAGTCTATATCAAAACCCACTATGTAATTCTGAGTCTATAATCATGGAAAGATCCAAAAGATAATATGAAGTAGGAAAAAACTAAAATATGTTGTGTATTTATGTGCTTACTTATGCATTACAGTATTTCCTTATGGTTTATGAGTTCTATATGATGGTTCACCATTTAAATGTTTGCTCGCAACGTAAGTAGGTTGGATCCTTGCATTTATGTGCTTCAAATCTGTTAATGTCTCTTGCGCAAGAATATGAATGAGTTTTGACTGCTCTATGGATCCTCTTTAGTCTTCTCCCTACCCTTCCATATCTATTTGTCTCAGCAGCGCTTTGGGTGAGACTTCTTCTCTTCAGAGGAGATGAAAATGCCAGCGCTCTAGACTACATGGTGCCTTTTGTTGGTAACCTGAGAAGGACCCTATTCTAAACAAATTCGTGCATACAAAATGGTTTCGTTGTCGGGACCTATGTTCAAAGGGAACCTGTAGGGAGAATGTTTGCATTGATCCATAGATCTAGAATTGATCAATGGTGGGAAAGGATTTGTGATGCCTTGATGTAGGAGCATTGCCAACAACAAGCAAGCACAAGGGTGGAAGACAGTTGGGACAAGCGCCAATGCATTTCAGCATGTTGCAAAAGTGTTTTGAGATGTTTTGAAATAAATGTGCAGATGTTAATCTAATAGTTAAGAGGAAGCACACTTAGATATTGTAAACAGATCTTGAGCGATTCGCTCTCATCTGTAGTAGGTGAAGGCATTAATACATAATTAATGTGAGTAGGTAGATTTAAATGCGATTAGACAATTTAGAGCGTAGGAGGGAAAATCGACTATAGACACCCTCATCTTGTATCATTGCAACATTAGCATAATCAATCGATCATAGAGCACAGAGAGGAGAAGAAGAAAAGAACTATGTTTGAAAACACCCATGTATAGAAGTCCTGAATTAATACATGAAGCTTTGATTCAGACTTATGGTGTTGTGATATTCTCTGTGCATGCATGTTGAATGCTATTCTTATAGCTATTTTACTCTTTCTGTTATGCATTTTCTGTTACGCTATGTATGAATGATTTCTTGTTGAATGTTTGAAATTTGAGAGAGAGAGTAAGGAATGAGTTTCAATTGTTTCTCAGCCTGAGTGAGTAAAATTCCTGCAAGGAGTGCAGTGGAGTTTTTCCACAAGGAGTGCGTTGACAAGGGTTCAGAGTTTTTATCTTTGAAAGCTCAAGAGTGATAACATTGTTCTCATTCTCGTAGAAGTGTAAGTTAAGCACAAGAGCCATGCAAGGTTTGCACAGGCCGAGTAGAGTCTCAGAGCTTACAACCTGATGGAATTTTTGAAAGACTGTTGTTGCAAGGAGTGCACAGAGTCAAAGAAGTTCAAATACTAGAGTGTATTTGAAGAAGTGTCGCAAGGAGTGCACGCAGGAGATATCCCCAGAGTACTTGAGGATTTCAAGCAAGCTCGGGAGAGATAGGATCTTCGAAGTTGTCGAAGAGAAGCTCAAGAGGGCTAGTGCCTTGAAGTGTTGGAAGGAGGCATAGAAAAGTCATTTTGTAGGTGGACAAGTTTCATGAAGGAATATGTTGTTCATATCGTAGGAGTTGTCAAGGAGGAATTGGACGGTCGGAATTCTCCGTGGAGAATTCGTGAAATTCCAAGAGACGTCAGATCTTGTAGAGGAGCAGGGAAGTTACGGCAAGTATTCTTCAAGTGAAAGATCAGGAGAGATTGGACCGTAGGATCCAAGAAGACAGGAGTCGTTGGATCACTCATGAATTCTCACTTCAGGGATTCATGAGTTGAAGGACCAAAAACCTTGCACCAAGATTCGCGAAATCATGAAGTGCGAAGTCCCGACAGGGAGAGAATTTTCTTTGTGGGGCCAGCATTAATAACGAGTCAGAATTCGCCATTTCGGTATTTCTAAGGATAGGAGCTCAAGATATATGTTCTAGGATTCCCGAAATCATGAGACGCGATATAAGTACAGGGAAAGGACTTCATCAACCGTTTCGGCGGATCGGCATTTTGGGTTTTGGTAGTTGGAGAGTCGAGACTTTTGTCCTGAAAGTCCCGAATTCGCTCGTTGTGATAGAGAGTAATGAGGAGTAATGAGGTAGTGCTTGGGGAGTGAAGTCGCGAAGTGAAAAAGCTAGGAATGAGAGACACGTGGCAGAACCACAAGGTGGTCCCAGGTGATAGACAGGCGGACACGTGTCACCTAGTGAAAGAAGTCAACACCCTGTTTACCTCTCGCGTCTTGGGGATTCATGAGATAAGGGAACGAGAGTTCAACCCTTCGACTTGCGAAGTCGCGAGTAGCGAGAACGTGAGAGAGAAATTTAATATCGCTTCTCGGGGGTTCATGAAGGGAAGGTGCCAAGGTTGGATGCTGAAACTCGCAAAAGTGTGAGTAGCGAGAGGTACTAGCGCTTAGCCTAGCCGACGGTCATGCACAGAGGGCACTGACAGAAGAGATATATACCCATTTCGTGATCTCAGGTATCATGAATTTGGAAAGGAGGAGTTGAGAGTTTTGACTCGCGAACTCGCGATATTGCGAGTTGCGACAAGAACTTTCGGAATTGGGCCTTAGTTATAGCATTGTGGTCACTTGGAGGAGGTGGAGCTCGTGCCTCGTGTTGTTCGCACGGGGGAGCTTCCTGAAGGACCTGTGGACCGATAATTTGTGATTCCAGTAGGGAATCGAAGAGTCAATATAACTCAAGGGCAGGAATTAGAACGATCATGTAGCGGACCTTGACCCAAGGGCCTATAGAGGGTTGGGGGTCTTCATCAAGTGGTATCAGAGCGCTGAAAGATTTCTTTTCTTTTTGTAGCAGGGAAAAGAAAGATTCATCATGCCACCAAGAAGAAGAGACAGGCAAACACCCGATCCGCCAAAGGAGAGGGAAATGCTAGAAGAAAGGGGTAGGCAGGTGCCAAATCCAGCCTTGGAAAGAGAGATGCATAACATATGCGCCAGACTCGTGGATGTGGAAATAAAACAGAGGTGCACAACCGATGTTGGAGATGTCAGTGAGTTTGAAAGTGAAGATGAAGTTGGACATGAAGGAGAAGAAGTTGCAGCAGAAGATGCAGCAAATGAACGCCTTATTAGGGTTGTTGCAAGAATGAGTGCTAGAGAAAAAATGGACATTCGAGTATATGAGGGAAACCTGGATGTTGAAGAACTTCTAGACTGGATTAGAGCTCTGGACACGTATTTTGACTATGAATATGTCGAGGAAGACAAGAAGGTCAAACATGATGTCACAAGATTGAAAGGACATGCAGCATTGTGGTGGGATGAACTACAAGCTGACAGACGCTGCAAAGGCAAGCAGAACATCCGGAGTTGGGATAGAATGGTCGCGAAGATGAAGGCGAAATTTATACCCAAAGATAATCAAATGACTCTGTTTCGAAGGATGTAGAATTTGAGACAGAAGTTGATGTCAGTGAAGGAGTACATTGAAGAGTTCTACAAGCTAAACATCAGAGCAGGTCATCGCGAAAGTGATGATGAAAAGGTTGTCAGGTATACGAATGGTCTGAGATATGACATTTAGGATGAGATGAGCATGATGATCAGTCGGACCGTAGAAGATGCTTATCAGATGGCTCTAAAGGCTGAAGAGAAGCTGAGCTGAAAGCAAATCCAAAGAGGTCGAGGCAGAATTCATCCCAAGGGAAAAACAATTGTCCAAGATAGGATTCAAAAGCCTAGGGAAGAGTGGAAGAAACCTCAACCTCAACATGAAAGGGGTGGAAGCTCACAGAGAAGGCAGTATACTGAACAGAGAGGACAGTATGTTGATAACAACACTTTTCCTCGCACTAGAGGAAGAGGAAGAGGCAGAGGTGGAGTAATAAAATGATTCACATGTGGAAAGAATGGACACAAATCTTATGAATGTCCAGATAAGAAGAAAGAAGGAGGTGAGACTCACATTGCCGAAGAACAGAGGTGGAATGTTGAGGCAGAGGATGTTGAAGGCGAGAGATCACAGGTGATGGGGAAGGTTCTCTTAGCGCCAGAAAAGGAGGCGGAGAATCCAGTGCAAAGGAACAGTCTTTTTCAGACTGCTTGCAAGACCAAGGACAGGGTATGCAAGGTCATCATGGACAGTGGTAGCACAGACAATATCGTTTCTATAGAGATGGTAGAAAAGTTGGAGCTGGAGACTATTGAACACCCAAGTCAATATAGAGTTTCATGGCTACAAAAAGGACATCAGGTAAATGTCACTAAACAATGTTTAGTTGAATTTAAAATAGGAGGAAATAACGATAAGATATTGTTTGATGTCATTCCCATGGATGTTTGTCATCTATTGTTGGGTAGACCGTGGCAATATGACAGAAATGTGGTTCATGATGGGAGGAAGAACACATACACCCTAGAGAAGAATGGGAGAACTCACATGTTGTTGCCGATTAAGGACAAATAGGTGAAACCTGAAGTAAGAAACAATGTACTTCTCATGAGTGGGAAGGAAATTCTTAAGGAGGTTAAGAAGAAGAAAGATCCACAATTCATTGTGGTTAGGAAACCTAGAATTGTTTTGACCAGCACAAGAGTGGATGATCTACCAGAGGAGATCCAGAAGTTACTGGAAGAATTTGCTAACATAGCAGTGGAAGAACTACCTCGTTCATTTCCACCGATCAGAAGTATAAGTCATCATTTTGATCTCATACCTGGAGCTAGTTTACCAAACAAAGTAGCGTACAGATTGACACCGCAGGAGAATGAAGAGGTCAAAAGATAGGTCCAGGATTTAATGGACAAAGGGTTGGTTAGAGAAAGCTTGAGTCCATGTGTTGTTCCGACAGTACTAAGTCCAAAGAAAGATGGAGGCTGGAGGATGTGTACAAACTCAAGAGAAATTAACAAGATTACCATCAGGTATAGATTTCCATTGCCAAGGATGGACGATTTGATGGATTGCTTGAACGGAGCGAAATTTTTTTCAAAGATTGATTTGAAAAGGGATATCATCAGATTCGTATGAGAGAAGGAGACAAATGGAAGACAACATTCAAGACTAATGAAGGGTTGCATGAATGGATTGTTATGTCGTTTGGCTTAAAAAACGCACCGAGCACTTTCATGAGATTGATTAATGAAGTCCTGAAGGATTTCATCGGAAAATTTGTCATTCTGTATCTCGATGACATACTGATTTTCAGTAAAACAGAAGCAGAGCATCCGAAACATTTGACTACAGTGATGAAGAGGTTACAACAAGAGAAGCTACTGATAAACATGAAGAAATCCTCATTCATGAAGACATAGCTCATTTATTTGGGGTTTGTTATTTATGCAGACAAGTTGAAGATGGATCCAAATAAAGTGGAGGTAATTAAGAATTGGCTATCGTCAAAGAGTATCATTGAAGTTCAAATTTTTCACGGATTGGCTAGTTTCTACAGGAAGTTCATTAGGAACTTCAGTGGAATTAGTGCACTAATGATGGACACAGTGAAGAAACGACATAAATATTTTCATTAGACAGAAGAAGCTGAGAAAAGATTCAATTTGTCAAAAAGGAAAATCACGGAACAACCAATTTTGGTGTTGCCGGATTTCAAAAAGACATTTCAAGTAAAATGTGATGCAAGTGGATTTGCAATAGGGGCAGTCTTGAGTCAAGAAGATAGGATGATAGCATACTTCAGCAAGAAGCTGAATGAAGCCAAAATGAAGTACTCTACATATGATAAAGAATTTTATGCAATTATCCAGGCATTGAAGAAATGGAGACATTACTTAATCCCTAAGGAATTTGTCTTATACAGTGACAATCATGCTTTGCAATTTGTGACTCAATAAGAGAAGTTGAATCAAAGACATGTTAAATGGGTTGAATACATGCAGAACTTTACTTTTGTAATTAAGCATATTTCTGGAACTGCTAACAAAGTTGTTGATGCTTTGAGCAGGAAGTGTTTTCTATTGCAGGAGTTCAGAGTTAAAACTTTGGGTTTTGATAACCTCAAGGAAATGTACACAGATGATATAGATTTTAAGGAGGCGTATGAAGTAGATGAGAATCCAATTCTCAGGGACAGAAGTCAATGGACATAATACATGATCTAGGAAGGATTATTGTTTAAGGGTAATCAACTTTGTATTCCAAAATGCTCCATGAGAGAGAATTTGCTGAAGGAGAAACACAGTGGAGGATTGGTCGGGCATTTCGGTCATGACAAGACATTCTCAAAGTTAAATGAATCATATTTTTGGCCAGGAATGAGAGCATACGTCAAAAGATTCGTGGATAGATGTAGAATTTGTCAACATTCAAAAGGAAAGAGGCAGAATGCGGGCTTATATCAACCGTTACCCATACCTAAGAGGTCGTGGGATGCAGTAAGCATGGACTTCATATTGGGGCTGCCGAGAACACAAAGAGGGTTTGATTCAATATTTGTGGTAATAGACAAATTTTCTAAAATGGCACACTTCATACCATGTCAGAAAACTAGTGACGCAACTCACATTGCGAATCTGTTTTTCAAAGAAGTCATTCGACTTCACGGCTTACCAAGGAGCATAGTTTCAGATCGAGACACCAAGTTTGTGGGACACTTTTGGAGAAACTTATGGAAAAAGTTGGGAGTGAACTTGTCAGTTCATATTATCATCCTCAGATGGATAGACGGACAGAAGTTGTCAATAGAAGTTTGGGAGACTTGCTGAGGAGTTTGGAGACAGAACACCACAGTCAGTGGGACAATATTCTACCACAGGCGGAATTTGCTTATAATGATTCAATCAACAGAAGCATGGGGCAGAGTCCATTTCAAATTGTTTATGGCATGTAGCCAAGGGGAGTTTTTGAATTGAGAGATTCAGAACAGAACGCAACTAGGAGTGCTAGTGCAGAATATTTTGCCGAAGCAATGAGGGAACTTCACAGCCGGGTGAAGGAGCGATTGCAAAGTTCGAGCCAAGAGTATAAGCGAAGAACAAATCAACAAAGGCTACAAATTCAGTTCAAAGTTGGTGATTTGATCCTTGCACACTTGAGAAAGGAAAGGTTCCCAAGAGGGACATATAATAAATTGAAAATGAAGAAAATTGGACCGTGCCGGATCATAAGGAAATTTAGGACAAATGCTTATGAGATCGAATTACCCGATGGGATCGGAATTTCTACGATATTCAACATCTTAGATTTGTACCCTTATAAATATGAAGAAACAGAAGCAAATAGTGAACAACCAAAAGTTCAGTGGGATAAACAGATGCCAGTTGCATAGAAGCCACAGATGGAAATCATACTGGACAAAAGAGTTAGTAAGAGGACCAGGCGAAAGGAATATTTTGGATACTTGGTCAAGTGGAAGGGACATCCAATTGAAGACGCTAGCTAGGAAAATGAAGCAGAGATCCAAAATCATGGGCAAACCATGCGAGAGCTCATGGAAAGGAGCCCATGAAAATTTTTCAAGTGAGGAAGTATGATGCAGGAGCATCGCCAACAGCAAGCAAGCGCAAGGGCGGAAGACAACTAGGAAAAGCGCCAGCGCATTTCAACACGTTGCAAAAGTGTTTTGAGATGTTTTGAAATAAATGTGTGGATGTTAATGTAATAGTTAAGAAGAAGCACACTTAGATATTGTAAACAGATCTTGAGCGATCCGCTCTCATCTGTAGTAGGTGAAGGCATTAATACATAATTAATGTGAGTAGGTAGATTTAAATGCAGATTAGACAGTTTAGAGCGTAGCAGGGAAAAACGACTATAGAGACCCTCATATTGTATCATTGTAACATTAGCATAATCAATCGAGCATAAAGCACAGAGAGGAGAACAAGCAGAGAACTGTGCTTGAAAACACCCATGTACAAAAGTCCTGAATTAATACATGAAGCTTTGATTCAGACTTATGGTGTTGTGATATTCTCTGTGTATGCATGTTGAATGCTATGCTTATAGCTATTTTACTCTTTCTGTT